>JAZGTK010000024.1:78117-279686 GCA_036877625.1 Ambastaia sidthimunki | reverse complement strand
AATAACAATATTAATGTATCCACTTATTTTAACATGGTGTTCATGCACAGTCTTTCAGAATTTACTTTATTTTAAACAAACACAAACAGCAGCAAACAAAAAGAACATATTGACAAACGTTTCCTAATAATATTCAGTTGTTGTGTTTGCGCACTGCTGCCTGTTCACCACAAGATGGCAGTAAATGCAACATAATAAGCAGGTTGACATGAAATATTGACCCGGATGTCAATCCGTATCTTAATTCCTACTTATCAAATCATATAATGCAAAACATTTAATGTGGACCACAACAGAAGATTAAAACCCAGGATAGCAAGATTATTTTAGACAGCTTGAGTTTTTTAAAAAATGTTAACAACAATAATTATAAAAATTATTGTATAATAATAATTTATAGCTTCAAAACAGTTTTCACAAAGCTTTAATTTTTCAGACAGCTCTATCAATCATTCACTTATTTGTCAGAAGGATTTGTTCATCCTTCCCCCTTAACAAAAATAAAAAGTGTCTCTGCACACAGCCCGAGGGTCGGCTGATGCCTTGTGTAATGAGAGGGAAATGACAGTGATTCATTTAAAGGGGTCAGTATTGAGTTGAACTTTGGATGCCCGTTTTCCTAACTGCCTTCCCATGTGAACAGTGAAGCCTCGGAGCTCCTTCTTATAATAACACACACACACACAAACACATGACCACACACCCCTCACCACAGCCCCCACCACATCCTGCATCCTGCTAAGGGCCGCCCGCTCCTGTCAGGAAGTAGCTTGCTAATAAGCATTATAAAGTCCTGTGGATGAGGGTAAACTCTCTCTTGGGTGGAGACCAGGCTAAGAGGGAACATTCTCAGAAAACTGACTAACGTTCTCTAAAAGTTTGTGCAAAGTTATCAAATACATTCCTGTAGTAACATTAGTGGAACATTTCTTTAACGTTGTATATCACACATTAAAAACGTTATTCTTAAGTTGAGGAACATGTTAAAAGCAGTACAGAATTGAAAGGAGTAATGTTCCTAAAACCAAGCAACAATGTTGCATTCAGGCACTTAGCGTCAATATTAATGTTAAAACGATGTCTAAAAAGCTAGACGTTTTGAACGTCCCTAGAACATTCAAAATAACATTAACGTTTTTATTACTTTACAGAAACGTTAGGGAAACGTTCCTACAACCCAAACTTGTCAGCCTGGGAAGGGAGGCTATTGTGTATCTATGTTCTTTTAGACAGTCATCATCCTGTAATCACGATGAGTTTGTTTCCGCTTGCCTGAGATTAATGCGCCACAATGCTACAATTCTATTGCCTGACTGCAAGCGATCACTCATAATCACTCACACACACACACACACACACACACTTTCCCTTATAGGTGTGTATAAGAGATTTTAAAAGAATGGCCCAGCACAACATGCAATGCATTTGATAGCAAAGCATCAGGAATGTACTACAGTCACACTCAAACACAAAGGCACAATAATAGGCCCATTATGTCATATGCAACAGCAAAGCGGTGCAGGCAGGAGAGAGCTGGAAGGGGGTGGAAGCAGCGGGCGTGCGAGCTTGCAAATGACTGGACGAGTGAGTGAGAGAGCGAGCGTGTTCTGACTGCATGCTGTGGGCCAGAGCTGCACATCCTGTGCTCTGTTCCGCTCACATTTCACATGACCTGAGAGGATGTTGAGCAATCAGCAGGCTCTGCAGAGGTACAGTAAAAACACACACATGTTCACACTCACCATCAAAGGCACATATGACACACACATGCAGTCAAGAACATACGGACACATGCACGTCCGCTAGCAGTGCCACATCCACACTGTCAATAAAACAGGAAGACCATTAGAACATTCCATGAAATACACACCTTCCAGGACTTTTTCCATGAGCGCCGAACCTGGCAGTTCTCCCGGCTGAAGGCATCCTGTCTCATAACACATACACACACACAGTATTTATGCTGACCTACTCACTACATTTCTCAGCAAGTGCGTAAGTGACATGAAATTTCAGGCAGTGTCCCTCCGTGTGACGTCCCTAATAATTCTGGGAAACTAAGTTTAACTCATTTCTAATTGCATTTAAAAAAAATTAAATTCTCCAGTTGTCATTTTAATTGGTATAATATGTGGTTGTATTTAAAAATACACAAACACACACACACACACTTATTTACTTGTCTATCTAAATGGGGACATTCCCTACGCTTCTATTGTTTTTAAACACATCCAGTTATAAGCAATACAACCTAAGCCACACTCCCACCCTAACCGAAAACTTTTCGCATTTTTACAATTCAAAATAACAAATAAACATTATTTACTGTATTTTTAAAAATGTTTCTTACAAATGAGGACGTCCCCAAAAGGAGGTTTGCTTAGATTTATCAAGTTTTACTCACTGTTGGGTACAAATTTGTCCCCAATATAATGAAATGTGTGTGTGTATGCATGTATGAAAAATTGTGGGACATGTTATTTGTCCAAACTGCAGCTCCCCCATCAGTGCAACACCAACAGGCTCCGTTTCTGTTATCTGCATTCCCTTAATCACCCCGAGCTTTTCTAAAATCAGAATGAAAAAGAAACGTCCCATGATTACAGATCAGATTAGATTACCTGTAGCCCTTTTAAGGGATGTTTATTTCACACGGGATAAATACGAGCCTGTCTACAAAGCTGCAGTATGTGCACATTACACAATCTAGTGTTTGTGCATGTGGAAATTTCTCCAGCAGGCCAAGGGCTGTGTTTCGGTTGACCACAAATAGTTTGCTGATTGTTTCTCACTCGGAGACTTAGCGCTTCTGGCACTGTCGCACACTGAAAAAGGAAATACAAATCATGACCTCATCCACCAGCTATTCCAAATACCCTATACATTCACGCGGTGTATGTAACAATGTTGTTTTGGCTCTTAAAATGCCAGGCTAAATGCATTATACAGCCTTGTGTCGCTAGGCAGAAAAATACAGTCTGTGTCTGTGCGCTTTTGTTAAATCTGACAGTTAAAACTCACATCTATTTGTATTACTGTAGCTCAACTGGTAGCGCACTGCATTAGCAGAGCAAAAGGTCGTAGGTTCGATTCCCAGGAAACACACCTACTGATAAAACGTGCAGCTTAAATGCACTGGATAAAAACATGCGCTTTAGATAAAAGCTTCAGCCAAATGCATAAATGTAAATCTGTTTCCTGTGCGTCATATCAAAGAGGTGAATGAGTGTAAAATGCAGACAGAGCCTAGATGTTTCTGCGGATGCACAGAACTTGGAAGAACATCAAATAAAAAGACACAACAGCATGACGGTGACAGGGAAATGTGACATGTTTAAACAGTCAGGCATTGTGTGGCTTTAACCCATGGGACACAAACCCCAGCAGGGAGAACAGAGTCTTAGGCAATCCTGACTCAATGGGCCATGACAAAGATGGCTTTGTGAGCAGGAAGGACACTCACGTATTGTGCGATATAGCTTTGGGTGCTCGCTGTCGGCTGTGTGGTCCAAAGTAAAAATGAGGTGGTGTTCAGGTTACAGCGGACATAAAATACAGCATCACCCCCCTTCACACACACACCCAAAACCAACCCAAAACTCTGTCTCTCTGTCATCAGATACCGCCCCACCCGTTTCCTAAAGCACCCCCCCAATCCCACAATCCCCCACTGCTCCATCTCCCCCATCCGTCTCCTTTGCACATTTTCAACAATAGCTCCAATGAGAGCCGCCCTGTCTCTCTGTGTTTTCCTCTGCCGGATGAAGAGAGAAAATAAACTGTGTTTTAGTCCAGAACAAACAGCAACCTAAAGATAGTCCTTCAAAAGGAACATTCTGTGAGGAACACACTGTGTGTGCTAATTGAGATAATAGCTCAATGAAGAGTACATGAAGTCTTACTGGTAATCTTAATGTAGGAAAACAAACACACATTCAAAAACGACAAATATGTCTTGACTCAGAAAACAGGTGCCCCACTTTAGTGATAACACTGATGGATAAGAAAAGCACAGAGAATATACTTAGCCCACAGATGGGTCTGTGATATAGCAGACAGATATTAGCAAATGATTCTCTTGTCTAATGACAGGTCACATGTTAAGTTGTTGCAATACTGTCATCATGTTGCCACAGTGGTTGCAGTATTCTCACAATCACTGGAATGTCTTTTTAACACAATAAAAGAATTTTAAAACGCGCCGGGAATTGCAGCTGATGTCACAAGTTGCTTTGCAACACGACAGTAAATTATTCAGGTCAGCTACCTTTGTCTACACTTCTCTGTGCGATGTTTACAAAGTTTCAACGGGTGATAAATGGATTGGGTAAGCTTCATCGTGATCTGGGAACTAGGAAGTCCAACACATCCAAGGGGTCAAAGTTCGACGTACTGCACACAGTCGTCCTTCTGTGACACAGTGAGAGTGCAGACTGCTCAGCTTCCCAGTATGGGAAACACAAAGCTTCTTTATTAATAGCCCGGAGCGGAATGTGTAAACAAACTGGCCCCCTTCACACTGTGCGTGTGCACACACACGTACAAAATTTTGTCCACAGAATCACCTGCGTCCTAGTGGACAGGGTAGAAATTACATGACACAAACAACACTCTAAAAATAAAGGTTCTTAAAGGGCTCTGGAAAAGAACCTTTTTGGTTCCCCAAGGAACCATTAAGTCAAAGTTTCTTAAAAGAACCATTTCTTTCTTACATTTTATACTCTAAAGAACTCTTTTCCACCACAACAAACCTTGTGTGAAACAGAAAGGTTGTACGGATGTTAAAAGTTCTTTAAGGAACCATACAGTAAAAAATGGTTCTTCTATGGCATCACGAAGCACCTTTATTTTGAGGAGTGCAGATTAGCTGACGTGAGTAATATGTATCTTGCTATCCTGAACATCTTTGCTAAGCGTAGTATTACATTTGTCATGTCAGCTCAGGAAATTCAATCCTCTAAATGGACAGACATCCATAAAGATCCATTACCCTCAATGGACCATGCAGTCAATGAGATATCAATGCATGTCTCCATTTACTGGAGGTTATTCAAGGTCACTAAGAGGAAAAGAATCCTTCCTGGAAGCAGATCTGAGCTTTATTGACAAATTAGCCTTGGGAAAAATGAATTAGGTGATAGTCAGAATGACTTCAGATTCACTTTGAACTCATTCACATTACAAAGCCATATACCTCATATATATCTTATATAAAGCTACAGTCACAACATCCCATACAAGAATCAAGTAATCCTGTATCTTAACGTTATAAGAACATTTCTCTATTGTTTTCTTTAAGTTACAAATGTTGTTTTGAAAGTTCTAAGAATATAAAAAAAATGTTGTTGAACTAACAACTTAAGAATCTTTTTGATATATGACATAACATTAAAAAATGTTATGTTAGGTTAAACTAATGTTACTGCAAAAACTTTTTTATAACTTTGAGAGAAATTCTAAAGAATATTCTCTGTTAGCTGGGTGGATTTTTTGTCTTTCAAGATGCTTCTTCCTAGAAACTCTATATTTTAAAAATGTATAACGCAGCAAGAAATCTTTAGAACAGAACTATTACAAGTTCTTAAATACAAAAATAGCCTGACCTCCATTAAAAAAAAAATGTAGTTTTGTGGCTTTTAGTCTATGTCTTTAAAGTTGGGGCCCTTGATATGCTAGTATACAATTATGTCCATTTTTGGCTCCTTCAAGAAAAACAGACCCAAAATATTGAGGCCATATTGAAGTCATTGCCCTTCTAATACAAATACAAACAACCTTTAGTTTCTAAAAATGGATTTGCTACTTGCAAATGTCAATCATTTGTTTATGCTATTGTAGGAGGGGCCATTTTCGATGTAGAATACATTCGAAAGCCATTTTTATTTGCATATAGTTAGGCGTTAAGCTAATAAACCAAAAAAACAGTGAACACCATGTTCAATCAAATGTTCGTCTAGGGAAACCACCAAAACAAGGTCTGTTTTATAAACAAAAAAGATCAAAACATTTTGCCTTATTAAAATTTTCTGCATCAATAGATGTGTTTTCCTCTGTGGAACCGAACGCTACATAAAAGTGAGGTATACTGATTTAATCTTTTTGTTTCTGAATCTCTGCAGAAGTCTTTCCTACGTCAGTTTCACCTTGAGTCACATGCAGAGGCTCACTGTGTGTGTGTGTGTGTGTGTGTGTGCGTGCACCTTGTGACAGAAAAGGCCCTATGGGTGGTGTGTGTACAGAGAGCTTCAATTGAAAACAGGAGTGTGTCTGCAAACACGGCAGTGCTACATTCTACACTAATACGATGAAGTGAAACATCTAGTGTGCAACAGATTTAGTTCATATAGCGACAGGCAGCCTCGAATGACTCATTTATTTGGGTTGTATTGTGCAAATCACAAGCTGCCATCTTCAGGAAGGAAATCACTATCTTAGAAACAAAACAACGCTATAAATCAAAGCCGGAGACGTGCAAAAACGTGAGCGTGAACTGAATTCTTCCTCGCTGTTCGCAGAAGTCATGCAAGCAAAACCTGAGCCAAAAAAATCTACTGACTTGCAGTTATAAAGATTTTTGAAATGCTCTAGGAAAGAAAAGTCATTGAAATAGCCACAAAATTGCAAAGCAGGTCAACTACGGTCATTAAAAAGCCAAAGAGGAAGCCAAAGGTATGATTATTCATCTATTATTATGACAGTGCGATTCACGGAATGACTAATGATTTCTGACACGCTCAGACAGCAGCCTACATAAAACTCCTTCACAACTTTTTCCAGTGAATGTGGCCGCTAAAACTAAGCCAGATTTAGACATGTCAGTCTTGAGAGGGAAATACCAATGATTAGTAGAACCGGTTCTCTATCGATAAAAAAAGCTTGTTCAGGCTTTTGTTCACGAGAAGGAAAACCCTGAATGTCTCTGCGCGCTTCCTCTTTCTGACAACCACAGGAGCAACCGAAAGGCCCGTGAAAAACAGAAAGCGACATCCACCACTTGTAGCCGGAGGTGAACTTCCTCTGTTCCGTGTGCTGTTTGAATGACTGTCTAAATTACCTCCTGGTGTTGCTTCATTTTGCCACAAAAGCAAAGCAAACAATGTCAGTAAAAGCAATAAGTGCGGTAATAAAAATATTTATGCTATTATTAAACATTATGGTCACATCACTGACACCTCCTCTATTGAGCAATGCTTATTTTAGGGTGTTAAACACACACAAATGGAGTATTTTTGTGTTTTTAAAAACAAATTATAAGCATTCATAAAACAAAATACATTTACATGCATAAGTTAACTGTATGAGATATTAGTTGTTTTCAGACAATATGTCTTCGTTTAAAACAAATATAACACAATTTAACACAGTTTATGTATGAAACATAAAAAGCTATTTGTCAAAACTAGCTCTCCTGTAGCTCAAAGGATAGTTTATGGTGCTAGCAATGCCAAGGTCATGGGTTCGAATGCCAGGAAATGCATGTACTGATAAAATGACCGAATGTACTGTACGTTGCCTTGGATAAAAGTGCCTGCCACAATGACTTAATAAATGTCATTATATTATTTAATTATTTATTCATTATAAATAAATGAATAAATAAATGTACTGTTAAGAAAAATAAAAGTAATTCAAAACATTACCAGACAACAAATCACACTTCCTAAAACATTTTATTTTTTTTCCTGGTGGACAGTTTTACTGCTGTTAATTTTTACCCTCAGGCCTCACAGATCTCAGATCAGTTTTTTGATTCCTAAGCATAGCTGCGGCTCTCAGGGGCCGCACACCCACTCTGACTTCAGAGCAGCGTGTCAACATCTCACCTGACTCACATCCTGCAACTCCCATGCAATCACTTAAAAAGCGCTTTCTCCATCAGAAAGCTCCCTGTTGTTGCGTTTACCACACGACTGACCCTCCTCCATTTATCTGTGTTGGCTCGCTTTACGTGAATGCGCGCAGAGGTGAGCGCTGCACTGTTGGTCATCGTTGCACAGTGATTGCAGATCGTTACGGCATTGGGTAAAGACGGCCTGCTTTTATTGCAGCGAGAGACAGTGCTATTGCCTGGAATTGCATATGATCACATATTGTACAGTGTTATCTGCCTGTTGTGTCATCAGACGGATTTAATATACGCGCACGTTCTCACCCAAAGCACTCTGAGGTCTTTTTAGTTTGACATACTGTACTGCAAATGATTTGCAAAAAGTAGTTTGGGGCTTTTAAACTGTCACACTATTTAAAAGTAGGCCATTTAGGCACGTTGCATTGGCGAGGCCCCAGAACCGAATAAAGCGTCCAGTTGAATGTGTTTTGAACAACAAATTGAAATTTCGCAAATAGTCACTTATATTTAATGACTGCATTAATCTTTTCTTTGTTCTCTCTCTCACCCCGAAGGCTTCCTCTCTAATCGCTTTCTCTCTTTGATTGTCGAACTCCACAACTACCAAGAGCCCATTTCATCTCATTGGCGTAAACCCCCTCGTGCCCCTCCATCTACAGTAAAGGCATTAGCTCCCCCCACCCTCCCACCCCCCCAGCAGAAGCTTCTAAGATTCAAAGAACAGCTCCAGACTGTTGATTGTGCAACACTTGCCCCTCCCCTACGCAGCCCCCGGGGGCTGGAGACACTGTATGTACACAGCATTACCTCACCTCCGCTAGCCGAATGCCTCGCGTGTCTGGAAAAGCTTGACTTACAGGCATGGGCTGAAAGAGGGAGGGAGGGAGGGAGGCCGATCGCACCTGAGAGGGAGAAGGGTTGGGTTACGCAATGGCCCTGGGATTGCTCAACAATCTCCCTCTCACTGCCTACAGGAACTGTGTCGACACATCAGGCTGGGAAAAACAAAGCACAAGAGAGAGGTGACTATGGTGACTATCGGTACACAAACCTGTGATCAAATATTCAGGTGACGACACACGGTTGCCCATTCTCTGACAACAAAGAGCGTTCTGGTGTTACAGGAACAGTTACAATGTCATTTAAATAGCAGAAACAAAGATTTTCCCATCAACTTACTAAACCCTATGCAGTTTTAAAAGTGGAAACTTTGAAGGATGTCCTGGTGTCTCCATGCAATTTCTGGAAATTTTAAAGATTCAAAGGAATGCAACTGCATATAACAATATTCTTAAAGAAACACCCATTTTGTGTAATTGTATGGAAAGAGAGACCACAACAATTCATTCATGGTTCTCCTTTTGCTTTTCCAAAAAAAGTCATACAGGTTTTGAACAACATTTTCCCAGCTAACAGGGAACGTTCTCAGAATGTTGGCTAACATACTTTAAAAATTCTCAGTTATCAAAAATGTTCTTGCAGTAACGTTAGTGGAGCAATTTCTTATGTTATATATGATATATATATAAAAAATGTTATAGTAGTAGAATGTTTTAAAAACATTACAGAATTAAAAATTGTATAAAAATTTCTTATATCCAAGCAATAATTTTAATACAATGTTCAATTGTACAACAATGTACAATTATTTTAATAAGTGTTTTAAATGTTAATAGAACTTTCAAAGTAACATTTTTAACATGTTACTTAATGGAAACATTAGGAAAACGTTTGTACAACCTAAAAGCTGGGATATTGTTAATGACAGAATTCTTATTTCTGAGTGCACTGGTCCTTTTAGAACTCATCATAACTTACACCAGTTTTATAGCTTAATGAGTTCTTTTATATCTGTAAAAGGTGTTTAGTCAGCTGCCGGTCAGCCTTAGGTAAATGTTCTCTGGGTCAAAAGTTGAAGGAGACATTTGTGCCAGGTTTGTTATGAACATGTTAGACCTTCACATCCACATTGTGTGTGTTGACAACTCATTGTGAAACCACTCTGGTTGAAATGAGGAAATTACTAGGAAGACAACATCCTGGAAAAAGGATTCTGCGCACAGAAACGATTGCAGGATATGTGTGGTATTTCCATGAAGATTTCACAAATGATTCTTAAATGTAAAATAATTGGGAGTTAACATCACATTTTTGGCATCTGTCTTTCTTGGCTAAAGGCAAAGAAATGCAAATCCTTTCATGTTTTGTTGATAGTCTCTGTCGCTTTCATTTTAATCTCGCCGATACGATGATATTTGGGTTGCATCATACAAGTTTCTCTCTCTTTTCCCAGCTGGAGCGTCGCACTGGAAAAAGTACGTCTTTGAGAGCATGAACCCATTCAGATGTCACAGGCATGCAATTTTGATGAGCTGCAATGGGAAAAGTAGAATCATTCAGCGAGTGACACGGAGCAAAGAAAGTTTAGGAGAAAGAAAGATTAGAAAGAGAGAGAGATGGAGCGTGGCAAGAAGAGAAAGTAAAGCCTTCAGTATTAAAAATATCACCATGAAGCATTACAGAGAGTTTCATCAGAGAAGGATACATTGTACCCTGTTGCCACAACCCTGAGCTAACAAGCTGTCTTTGGACACTGCCGAGCATCTGGAGAAACAATGATACAAGTCTTCTGTAATGTTATAATAGGGTTGAGAGGTGATGCAAAATCACATAAATCACAACTTCATCACAGCTTAACTATCGTGGGCATATTTATAGTAAACAACCTATTTGTGAATGTGACAGCTGCTTGAGGCCAATGAAGTCTATATCTGGTTGGTCTTCTTGAGAACCACAAAATCAGAATATTTCCACATAAAATAAAATACCAGTGTTAAAGATAGATTTTGTTGGATTTTAACCTCTGACCTTCCTGCTTTTAAAAGAAAACAGTAGCTTAAACCAGCTCAAGCTGGTCTCTTGGCCTGGCCTTTTGGTTTGATGTTTTTAGACAGGTTTTAGTCACTGATACCGTACTTAACATCTATTGAGACCAGCTAGACTAACAGAAGACCAGCATAGTCTGGCTGGAAAACCAGCTAGACCAGCAAACCAGCTTAGGCTGAGATGTGTTGTCTTTCAGCATAGCATGTCAGGTTTGGTGTTTTCTTGGAAAGATGTATCCTGGGTAATTTAATATTTATCTGGAATATCTCAGCAGGGTATCATTTATCTATCCTACATACAGATATAGGGGCAAGCAACATCCTTCCTCGTCTTCCTCCCGATTGGTCGACAGGATCATGCTGAAATGACATGACAGGAAGACATTCCACAGATTACAAAACAAACAACAAGAGCAGAGCACCACTCATTACAAACACATCCTGTCATGTAGGAAGAGACTTACATACAAACATACAAGTCTACATGGTAAATTGTTTATTACCTCTGAAAACTCACTCAGTTCACTTCAGTTTCTTTGCAATTAAAATTTAAACACTTATTAAACAATGATGTGCACAGAAACTGAAACTTTCGAGCTGACAAGTCCTGAAATAACCTTTTGTGTTGATATCCATCAATCATTGACTAAAATGCCAGCCAAACATAAGGGCATGAGCTGAAAGCTTCACTTTTGTTTTTATTACACAAGGTGTATTTGGGCCTGCTTTTTTTTGCTCTTGGAAATAAGATTATTGATAGAAGCATGTTGAGTTTTGTTTTCTTAACATTTACATGACACGTTAAAAATGTTATTATGAAAGTTCTAGAAACCTTTAAAACTTAATATTTCACTAACTACTTAAAAATAACATTTTTGATATATGATACATAACGTTAACATTATGTACAATAACGTGACACAACTTTTAGAAAACTTTAACCAATGTTCTGAGAACGTTCCCTGTAAGCAGGGTATTCATATATCTCATACAAACACATGTAAATAGTGCCAGGATAACTTAATTATTATATTGTTATGGCTATCGTTGGATTGTTAGGCTGCTTTATCTTTTAAGGTCTAGCACAGCTGAAATGAGAAATAAAAAAACAGAGAAAAAGAGCAAAGGTGAAAACTAAAATGTAATCCAAAGGCCTAGAGGACTCTGTGGCTCCTTACTTCCTGTTTCCCACTGATGCCTATGGAAGTGGAGTGTTTCCAACACTCCAGGAAATCCTTGTACTCTAGGATGGGCCTGTCCGAGCTGGAAAGCCTGATAATTGTATCCTGAGTCCTGACGGCTCGTCCCTGCCCTGTCTCCTGGGTTCCCATTGACAAGATCTGCTCACTTCCCAAACATTCCTCCGCTTGACTCAACACGGACACACGGCAAGTCGTACTATACGTTCAGTAGCAAAGGTCAATAGATCAGATATCTGTGCTAATAAAATGAACATGCATTGCTCTCTGGGGGATCTCCAAATGAGTTTAATCAGCAGCACTAGAAACTGATACTTCAGATTAAAAGAGAGGATTATTTCCACTGTAACAATACACCAGAAACTCTTTTGCAATATTACAAATCCAAAATATGCCCAGAGACAGAACATAAATAACCATCAAAAAAATCCCTGTCAAGAGCGTGTCGGTATCAGATGCTAAAATACACACACAGCGGAAGAGGTGGTTTCCCTGCGTTCTGAAAAACCAAAACCACCCACAAACAAAGAAGAAAAAACGGCCTGTTCCTGCAACAGGCTGCAAAGCCGTTCCTTGTTTGAACACTTCTCCTCTAATTTCCCAGAATGGCTGGTTATCATGTTTAATGATGGTAAAGAGAATTGTTTAGTTTGCAAAACCACAGATAAATTGAAATCTTGCTATACACAGCAAAACAAAACATGTTCTTAACCAGTAAACATTATAAATTTACTGTAGTAAATGGGAAAGACAATGCAGGGTTTACTGATTAAGAAAATAAATTACAGTATATCCTGAATTTAGTTCATGTTTTTGCACTATTGGCAGACTGTCTTTGTGTTTTTAAACTAAAGTTGCCATTTTTATTATTCCTAACTTCTTATCTGTATTATCAAGTAGCTCTATATTTAAGGATAATTTACTGACAATAAAAAAATGATATAAAAAACAGGTTTTGCAGTATAGCCCACATTCACAGGGTTTTTTGAAGAAGTGTTTTTGAAGTGCAGAGTGTTGCCAAAGATTGTATAATTTATAATTTTTTTGGTTTCACTGTGAAGAATTCCTGCCCTTATGACAGTAACCACTAAACCACACTTTGCTCTGTCTCTCCCTGATCTACTGCTGGCCAGTGGGGCATGAAAGACAGTCATGTGCTGTGTTGTGCTAAACTTTTGTGGTCTCTCAGACTGGAAGTCACAGCCAAGTTCAGTCAGAAAGCCACACTGGCACTGTTCTCAACCTACAGCAGCTTCAGCTAAAAACCATTTTGTGAGAAATTAGTTAATGTTTAAATCCCACAAAATAATTAACTTCAAAACTCATTATGTCACGAGGAAAAGATTACACTTTTCCTTTGCAGCCCAGCTACGAAGAGTCCGGGAAGAACGCGAAGCAAAACCGTCAAGGGAAAATGGCAATTAATGAGTTGGGATTGCCAGCGAAACCCTCCCATACTCTTCATCTCACTGGGGTTAAGAAGGGCTGTAACCGTGACAACAATGGCTGCTCCATGGATTCTCCAGTTAAGGGAGTTTTGCGTTGATGTGTTAAATAGACCGACTCCATTTTCTACGTCTCGTTTTCCTTCTCTCTTCATTTTTTTCTCTCTTTTTCTGCCTCCTTCTGTCTCCAAACTTTAATGTCAGGCAATGTTTGACTCATTCCACTTGGCCTGTAGTTTCATCACATATATTATGAAAGGCATGTGATTCAGAGAGAAACGAAGCTGACTCAAAAACGCTGCTTACGTGTTTAAGAGTGGGATGGAATTTGCAATGCGTCTCGCTTAATATAGCCTTCCAGCAACGGCCTTTTAAAGCAACTTAATATATTAAAAACAGCAACTGTGTTTGCGGGTGTTACTGCGTTTTTGGGGTTAAAAGGCTGTTATGAGCTCAGTTAAAGAAACTAATCATGTTGCTTGCACATGAAGTTTGGAGTATTACACTAGAATCACAATGAAAAGACATTGATCATTCTTTCACGAGGACTTTAGCTTCATAAACACATTTGCGAGGCACTTGTTATGTATTGAAGCGAGAAAGTAATAAAGAAAAGTATTGGATTATTTTAATTGCCTTGTAAAAGATGTAAGAGACTGGTTGACGCATTCAATGGTCTGAAAAAAGCAATAATATTTTCCTGTGCTGTGTGAAGCAGAAAAGCACAATAATTTACAATCATGTGTTTTTTTCTGATGGGATGGAGAATATATCAGGGTCAGAAATAAACTGGATTTCGGCTCAAAATGCCGTCAATAATTACAAATATTACATAAATGTATTCTTAATTCAATTCTAGTGAATTATACTAATTATTAGAATTTATTGAAATTGAAACTTCTAAATGACTTTCATATGGTTATAAGTTAAAAAATGCCACTTGATGCCAACTACAATGATGCCACTTAAAAAGTTTTAGGAACTTAAATATATTTGAATTTGTTCTGTGTTTTGGCTCTGTTGAGTTATGCAACAACAGGCCCTTAGTCCAACATGAGGATGCTTCAGGCTATATGTGATTTCATTAAAAATCCTACATATATCATATCATGTATACCATATATTTTTATACAAATATCATATTTTTAGCTTATGTAACAACTGGGTCAAATGGATCCTTTCACAGTATTTTCCAGTTATAAAACTTTATGTACATTAACAAAGAAAGCTGTCATGCAAAAACCTACAAAAATAGGTCACCCCACAGAAAATGCATAACACTATTAAAATGACTCAGCTAGCACAGTTATGACTTTCCACTGTTGTTCACGCTGCTTTCTGATACGCTAAATAAAGTTCAAACCCTCAGTGTTTCTCTGGTGAAACTTTCAGTTATTTCAAAGCATTGCTGCACAATTTGAGTGGAAAAGACTCAACGTTGCGTTGAGAAAGTTTGAGAAAACTGCTGAGGTAAGCGCTGTGTCGTCTGCTGGAATATTAAGTAATCATCCAGCTAAAATTTCCTCTAAACAGAGACTTTCTATGCAGCAAAATGGGAAGTTAATCAATTAGGTAATTGTGTGTCATTTCTTATACATGACACAGACTAAGCAATTAGCGGAAGTCTGAAAGGCACTTAATACTTAAATGTAAGTATTAAGTATTTTACTTAGTGGTGGTAGCCTGATTGTTGAGTTAGAGCTGCTAATACAAACCGTGATATATGCAACAGATGATAAAGATCTGCTGGCCTTTAACTTGTTATTAGTGTCCTGACATATGCAAATAACACCTGCAAATTTAACTAACTGTCTCTAAATGCCACAGACTGACTGTGGTAAAACAGACAGGAGATAACAGGCAGGCCGATCAAAAATAAACTGTTGTTGTTTCCTTACACATACACCCACCCACCACATGTTAAACACCAGTTTCAAGCCACTCGCAAAATAACTGTGCAAATGACACCAGCTGCAGGCCTATTTACTGAGAAGGCATATATGGTACACAGGGACTCTATAGAAACTTACTGTACAATCTTACATTGAAGTGATATGAGAAATTAACAAGCAACCCCAGTTTCTGATAGACATCTACTGACACACAGCTTTGAAGTTCAAGCAGGTTTCGAACCCACCACCTCTCATATTCAAAGCAAGAACAGTGTAGCTCAAGACCACAACCTCTCATAGTCTGACGAGCCCCTGAACGAAACCTAGAATGGTCCCCAGTAAACTGCCTCTGTGAACTGCCGTGTGTTTTTGAAGCTACTTTAATGATCTCCATACCGATGGGAGTTTTAACCATGTCACATATATTTAAAACTGCTCATGTCCTGCAGAGCTACTGATATTCTGAAGGTGCTGTAGAGACGTGCAGACCACGGATACTATGTTTAGATGTGACACTTATGTGTCTGATCTACCACTGTGTCAGCCAGCTTGGATTACAAGTCATGACTGTATTGTCAATGTATCGTCAACAGCAAATGCTCAGAGCGAGTGAACTCATAATCTTGCTACAGAGACAGGCAGGCAGACAGATAGACCCAGTTAGCAAAGAAGACAGGCCGCGTCCCCACTGCACACAAAATGAAGTGAAAACAGAAGTGAATTTTTTAACAACATGCCCGTATTTATACTCAAATTATGTTTTTTCCCCACTTAAAAAATCACCATAAAGACTTTAATCAGGCACAACAAAAGGACAAACTTTTTACACCAGCTACTAAGGTTCAATTCTTGCTGAAAATAAAGGACCACCAGTAGAACAGAACCACAATAAAAATAACTGAAACATTGTGCAACATATCCTACACTGCTTTCATTTCTACTTATATTTTTATTAAAGCTGCACTTTGTAACTTTTTTGGAGTAGAAATTTGTGAAAATGTATAAAAAATGTATCATTTGTATAATCCGATTTCCTGGGAAATTTCAGTTGGATTGACATCAACATGCCTAAGGAAAGTATGTAAAGTAACCTGCAATTTTATGTTTTAAACAGAGATGGCAATAGAGAGGCAAAAGTTACGGATTGCAGCTTTAACACTTAAATACAAACAATTGTATTTTTACATTTTTTGTTTTTGTGTAAATATAATGTTACCATTTTTTTACAATGTAAAGCCTCTGTTTGGCTGTGCCAATAAGGCTCTTTGAAACCTGAATCTTGAGAGAGAAAAAAGGGGGTTGGGAACACAGGAGAGACACATAAAGCCCAGACCAGACGGAAGTATTCAATTCATTCAGGTCTCAGAGCAGCTGTTGCCAAAATAGCTTAGTGATTAAGAGACCAAAGGCTTAAAAGGACAAAATCTTCCAGTGCTTCATAATCAGCTGCCAGACCTGCTGCTTACAGTCAACAGACTGGCTAGAACAAGCTATATAAACATTTGTGATGTCATATAAACCTGTGGATTGTTCATGGTGTCTTGACGTCTCACAAGATTTTTAGAGGATTCTGGAGTAATTCAATTCTGGAGTTATAACACTCATGTAATGTCTGAAAGCACATGCTAATTGCAACATCTTATCTTTAAAGTTGAACTGTTTGACATGCAAATTAACGTTAGCAAATTGGCAGAGGTTAGCTTGCATTACATTCTATTCAAGAATTGTTCCAAACAAGACCACAATGGAGCAAAATCAGTAGCATGATAAAACTGCTGATTAAAAAGGGAAGAAAATGAGAATGTACTCATAATTGGAAAAAAAATCTCTTTCATCTTTTAGCTGCTCCATTAAGGACCCATTAGGAGATGAATACACACAATACACATTTAAGCTTTGAAATCAGATGGGCCTTTTGGGTCTGACTACACAGAGAACGCTTAACTGCTGGAAATGAAAAGATTCACCACCACAGACACTAAAGACAGGGTGGAGCTGTTTACAGAGGACCCCGGTGGAAACTTATTTAAGCATAATACATCTGATCCCCAAATACACATAGCAAATCAGTTAACAGGTTTAAAAGACCTTTAAACAGGTTGTACAAAGAATCAAATGATTGCTTCATAACAGGTCTTGGTATTATAATTTTTGTTTTGTTTCAACTATCTGAAGGTTTCTGTTCCTACAAAGAAATGCATAACACTTTAAAGACTCAGAACAGGGGCGCAAAGCCTTTCTATGTGTCATTAAAGATTGTGAGTAACTTGTTTATGTAAAAGGCCTCTCACGGCTGTGGAATTTTGACTTTCACAATCTTTCAAAGGCACTGCGGAGGATTCAGGGTTAGGCTTTAAAAAAGAAACAACCTGCTGGCTACTCTCTCTTTCTCTCTCTATTTCTGTCATTACAGCACAAGTGATGATAGTATTGTTAAAAAATAACTGGAGCATAACTAAGATGACACCATCTTCCAGAAATGGCCTTATCCATTTACCGCTACCATAAGCTAATATCAGAAATAAACTGACGTCTGGTTTAGTACACTAGGTCAAGTAGTTCAGTGCTGCTCTCTGTGTGGTATGATTATTATGTTGATGGGAGAGTGTTTTGGTTTTGGCGAGAGGTAAAATGAGAGTGAATCGCCCACCCATGTCAATTCTCAAGCCATTATTTTATCCCTTTACTGAGAACTGACAGCACCACTGCCTTTGTCTGCGGTCTGTTTATTGTTTGAGAATCACCCAGAGAGAATTAGGTGTGACTTTCAGCTATGTTTTTATTCAACTTAAAACTAAATCTTGATCATAACAAGATGTCTTGAGTTACTCTGTTTACAGTTATCTGGGCTCTGCAAAGTGTAAAAAGTGCATTGTTAAATAAAACATGTTATTATCATTATCTCTAAAAACAACTTTAAGTATGAGACTCTGTTTGTCACACTCTCATAATTTTGGCTAATGTTCCCTAACAGTTATCAAAAACACTCAGGTAGTAACATTAGCAGAACGTTTTTTAATGTTATATCATTATTAATCAAAACATTGTTCTCAAGTTGTTAGTGAAATGTTTTAAAAACATTACAGTTTGAATAATGTTCTTATAACCATGCAAAAACATTAATACGCCAGTTTCTAGAATACAGTTTTACGTTTAACATTTACAAAAAGTTGTTATTCATATAAGGTAATATATCTGCTCTTCCATCTCTATGGCTTCTTTCAAGTGTTTGTGTTATGCTAATAGTATTGCTGCTAACAAGATTACCCTGTTAGCTGCGGAAGTGGTGGAGCCCGTCCCCTAGAGAGACATCTGTGAGCTTATAGCATAACCCACTCAATCACACAGCTAATCCAATTAGACAATATACAGGTCTGTCGCTCTTCGTAAACTAGCCCAAATCAGCGACACGTCTGTGTTTTAATATATCTGTGCAAAAGGAAAAAGATATACGACCAGCAATGTCTCTCATCAAAATGTAAGCAAAACAGACAGGGAACAAATGTGTCTTTTTTCTCCGAAGGCTGTCATCAGCTGGTGGAAACAGGAGGGAGGATGTTCATCACTTCCTGATCACTCTGGACCAGTCCTTCATGGTGGTAAACCACTATTAATGTCTATCAAGATGAGACAGAGCCTTTGTGAGTACATTGCTTGTTCCCATGGTGACAATGTGTCTCAATCCAGAATGTGTGACATCTGTGTGGACACAGACAGGAAGGAGATTTCTTGGAAATGGAGTCATATTAATCCTCACAATATCCCCCTTGTCAACGTGTAGAGAAACTGTGCTACGCTTTAAACTTTTAGATGAGGAAAAATACTCTATGTGAACAAAATAAGAGCGTATGTGTAAATACACACACACACACACACACACACGCTTAACGGTTACATCTGGTTTTTAGGGGACATTGGAGGTGTGCAGCATGGAACGAGAACATGCACTGTGCAGCAAAAATGTTTCCATTTTAAGGAGTGGCTGGTCTCCCACTCAAGCCTGATGGTGGAACAGCCCAGGAAACCTCTCTCCACCCACACACTCACGCATGAAACCTCTGACTCAACTTGAAACCATGAGAGCGTGGAGGCATCCTGTTGACTGGTGCACCCTGTCTTAGGTTATGTCTGTCACTGCAACCTGCTTACTGCAGGTCACTGAGACACTTGGTAAACATTCAGTGCTACGGGTTACAGGTTTGTTTTAATCCAAATGCCACTTGTGCTACCTAACAATGTATTTAATTTGAGAGTTGGGGTATAATATAGAATTTAATGTAATAAAATAATTACATGCAAATGCAAAATGTAAAAGAATGTAATTTAATAAAATAAAGAACATGTCTTTGTGTTTTTTTTATTTGGTCCGTGATGGAATTAAATGCAAACTTTAAAATACACAGGTTATAGTTAAATACATAGGAGAGCTGTAGGCTAATACTTACCAAGGAACTAATGTGGAGGATATATAATTATTTATATATATAAATATATATTTGTTTATGTGTACGTGTGTACACAATTAGACAGTACATCGACAATAAAACTCATATTCTATGCATTCATAGATTTTGCGAGTGATACGAGTGCGATTTTGCGAGTGATAAGTTGATGCACATTTTCTACTCATTAAACACTTGATCTTTAGTCTATTTCTGTCACCTACCTGCACCTAGTCCTGACACACAATGTGCAACACCAGCGGTGGTATTGAGTCATGCACAGGGGTGGGGCATTGGTATTCACAAAGGCAAAAAGCACAAACCGATCGTGTATCTCTACATACTTACAGTTCGGACTTTCTCTGCACGCTTTCATGGGTTTTAGCACGTACTGTTACATCGCTTAGTTTATTTATTTCCGCTACCACTGAACGAAATACAGTACCTGTTGTTGAATGCAATCCACAAAGTTCCTTTGTGGTCGCATATTTTTTTTAACTATGTTTACATTACACCGAGAATATAATGAAATTTTTTGAAACGTGTACTTTTGCGGCACTCTTTGTTTGCAACCCACCCCGTGCAAACTTCAACAGCAGCGCGTGCTATTGCGAAGCTCCGTACTAGATGTCGTCAGACCCGAGGGGCGGAGCCAGGATGTCGCAATCTTACTAAGAACAGCATCATCGAGTCAGGCTGGTGTAACACACCAGCATATTAGACGTGCCCAGCCAAATTGAGACTTTACAGTCGGACGGACAGGCTAGGGGGCCACGTCTGATTTGTGATCTTATTATAAAGGGACCCTTACTTCAATTCAAGCGATCAAGCAGCAACAAAAGACCAACTGACGGAGTACTTTTTTCTTGTTTCTTACATTTGTGTGCTGTCACCTATTCGGACGCGTCCTTTGCTTAAACTTTGGTCGGGCAATTTCTCTATTTTGTCTTGTCGTCAAACTTACAGTTAACTATTTTTGTTACAAACTGATCAAGGTTTGTTTTTGCGGACCACGTCGCGAATGATCTTAAACTTTGTCTAGCTATCCAAGGACGCTGTGCCCAGAGTTAAAACCACAAGCTTGGGAAATATTGTCCATGCAGGACGCGTTCATTCAGCGGGAATAAGGAACAAAGACAGTTCGTGCCAACAACAGAAGCCGCCAGACTCCAAGAATCAATTTGCTCACTGGCTTACAAAAGTAAAAAGGACAAAAGACAGAAAGTTTACGAGTGAAAAGAAGATTAAACACCACTATATGCAAAAGTCGGAGATCTTTAATACAGTCTACTGTATACAGCGCGCGCGTCCTCATAATCTGACTCTGACTCTATTTTTTCATTGGCAAAATACATTTTTATTTTTTCTTTTGCCAAGTTATAACTGCATCTTGTAGTCTCTCAGCCACCGTTTCATCAGATTTTCGTCTTTGGAAGTGTTTTCCGGCAAACAGAAGTGGACAGAACTAAGTGCGCCCGTAGTTTTCATTGTTCTGTTTTGGAGAGGAGCGCGTCCTTTGTCTACAGCAGCGAGGTAAGGCGATCATGTAAACCTTTGAGTTACTGTCACATTAACCTGTAGAAACCACCGTTTGGTACTTTAACGCAACAATCCTGGAGATCGGTGTCAATTATTGATCAACTTTCTCATTTACAAGATTGAGAAATAGTTTGGTAGTTAAACTTTAGAGGGAAAGGCATGGTGCAACTCCTGGTACACCTTAGTGTTTTTTTGAACTTCGTCAGCACGTATTTCGCATCCTATTTATTGACTTCTGACCTCTACAAAGGTGCTATGTAAGTGAATAAAATACATTTTTTTAAACAAAAATAAGTTTGAGAAGTGTAAATTATTTGGTGAAGTGGAAGAAACTGAGCTACGTCATTCTATGACGCGCACTTGAATGTGTAATAACTTAAACACTGCATGACTCATAGGCGCCGAGCATTTCGAAAGCTAGCAGTAACTTGAGTCAGTCTGATCAAGCAACGCTGCTCATCACACAGGCATTCAGTCTTAAATTACCTCGTTTGATTACACAACATTAATAAACCACCCATCCTTGTTTGGTTTGTGTATGTGTGCGGCATTGTTCCATGGTTACAGTGTGCCTTAGTGGAGCATGGCGTCAGGTGCAATACTCATGCATTTAATTTGCAAATCTACTTACCTTTGTGCATCATTGCATTGCATTGCATTTTCCTCTAATCAGCATGTGTGATATGTTAAGTCACCAGGTCATGAACTTACACTCAGTTGTCTTTGTCACAGATGAGTATGAACTTGTCAGCTCCGACACCTCCACTGCGACTGAAGCGAGTAGACTTTGAGGACTCTCATAATGCAGACACCTACAAATGCAAGCGTCGCAGACTCAGTCAGCCCCCTTCCCCGGGTCTCGCGCCCTGTCTTCAACCCCTGTCCCAGAGCCTGGAACAACCAGGGTCAGAGAAGCACCATGTCTCACGTATTGGACCCTACATTCTACTGGAGGCCATAGATGGAGCTCAGACTTTCAGAGCTGTTCATCAAGTCACAGAACAGGAGTACACATGCAAGGTGAGCATGAAGGGCCTGAGAGTGTTTTGAAATATTTATATTTTTTATTGCAAATCAACATTTATATATTATGAAGGTCCAATAAACATTTATGTTCTCCAACAGGTGTTTTCAATGAAAAAGTATCATGAGTTCATCGCACCCTACACACGTCTCCTGCCACACAACAACATCTGTAAGATTTCAGAGGTGATTCTGGGGGAGAACAACGTTTATATATTCTTCGAGCGTAACTATGGCGACATGCACTCGTATGTGCGCAGCTGCAAGAGACTGCAGGAGGACGAAGCCGTGCGGCTGTTCGGCCAGATGGCAGCCGCGGTCGCGCACTGTCACGAGAACGGCGTCGTTTTACGAGATCTTAAACTGCGCAAGTTTGTGTTCACTGATCCGCAGAGGTCAGTACCTCAAAGTAACCTTTATTCTTTTCCTGGTTATGAATATTCATGGTGATTATGGTGTTGTGTATATTTGGAAGCTCATAAAATGTTACAACAGTAGTAGGAACTAATTGACTTGAATAGGTGTAACCAGGTCTTGCTCATCCAGCAAGCATTATAAATTCATTACCAATACTGAGTTATCAGGTGACTGATAGATGTTCTCTTTGCTTTCCCAGAACAAAGCTGGTCTTGCAAAACCTGGAGGATTCATGTCTTCTGAACGGCAGTGATGACTCGCTGACAGACAAACACGGCTGCCCGGCCTACGTCGGTCCAGAGATCCTAAACTCACGACACTCGTACTCAGGGAAGGCTGCTGACGTCTGGAGCCTTGGGGTTGTTCTCTACACCATGTTAGTGGGACGTTACCCATTTCAGGATGTGGAACCCACGGCACTGTTCAGCAAGATTCGCAGGGGTGCGTTCACCATCCCAGAAACCCTATCACCCAGGGCTAAGTCTTTGGTGTGCTGCATGTTGAGGAAATCTCCCTCTGAAAGGCTAGAGGCTGGAGATATCCTTCTACATCCTTGGCTGCACTGTAATAACAACATATCTGTCAGCCAGCACTCCAACACCAGACACTCTACAGATCAGGTGGTCCCTTATTTTGAACCAAGCGAGAATGAAGATTGTTAGTAATTCCAGAAGGACGAATGAACAAGACTTCATTCTGTTTACCTCCCTGACTCCTCATTTGGGGGAGTGGACTGTATGGAGAGATTGCCTCATAAGGTATGCAGAACTCAAGGGCAGATTCCAGATAGGGTGGCAGGTTCATAGCAGGGCTGTTTTTCACTCTGGGCAAGGAACGTCTGAGCTGTTTGGGACAGGCAGAGACTGACCTTCATTTACAAACATAAAGAAGAAACTGTGTTTTGTTACCTCTAAAAGTACCTGTTTGTTGCAGTCTCTTAGAAAACAGCTCATGATGGGTAAAAACAAAAGTTTGACGGGCTTGTGCTGTACACAAGCTGCTCTTAAAAACTTTCCTGATGGACGTTCATCACGGCACGGCTGGATTCGGTCTAGAAAGAACATAATGAGGCTTGTGCACACTTTGGTTTCAACAGTATTGTCAGTGCATGGATTTCACTCATTGTAAACCCATGTCATGGAAGCAAACTTGTTGTGTAAGTTAGAAGTCTTTTACCTCCAACTTGAATCCTGGGATACTTGATGCACACTTTGTGCCTTTATGTACTGTTTACATATTTTTTGCAGTGGAAAATACAATTGTGATTATTTAAAGTGCCTTTTTTCCAGTAAAACATCTGTTGTTGTTGTTGGACTTGTTGAAGTACCAAAGATTTGAGTTCCCCCAGTCTGTGTGGATCTGCAACGGGTTAGCGCAAGTGCTCATGTGTCCTTTTCATGTGAAGAATTCAAGGGTTCTGTTTTTTTTTCTGCCAGTTAGATTCGATTCTCTTTTGTAAATGTCTCTTCATCTGTTAAACTATGTATTGTGCAGTAGAGCAGATTTGACTCTGGAAATATTTGGAGAGTTGACATGCACCACAGGAAATGCCCATATAATGGTTTAGCAGTGTGCCTGTCAAGCAAAACAAAGGCTTTACATACATTATTGTCTGTGATGCCTGCATGCAATGCTTAGTTTTTTTGTTAAAGTACTTGTCAATTTGTAGATATCTTTTGTTACTAGCAAGCGGCGGACACTACATTTGTTGTTTTAAAGGTTGTCGTACCTTAAATAAGTATTTTGTTGTTGCCAGTACAAATAAAAAAATCAACAAGACTGTAATGTTGCTTATTAATGACTCATAATGGTTTACTTGATCAATAATAATGTATCTTTGCACTTTGGGTCGGTACGTAGAAAAGTAAACGTTTTCTGCTTTTCACATTATAAATTGACTAACACACTTACACAATAGCAAACAGCAAAATCTTAATGTTTGAATTTTTCAAAGCAAAATAGAAATCAACGATCAGTAGATTTTTTTTTATTTAACAGCATTTTCAAAATAAAGAAATGGCTCATGAAGGAAGCTGCCAAGAAAATGTTTATGTAGCAATTACCATATTACAATGAACATGTTATTGAAAATACTTGTAGAAATAATCTTTAAACAGAAAACAAACACTTAGAAGCAGTGTTCCATTAAGCCTCTCTGCTCATATACTGTTCTTATACTCATTAAAAGTCTGTAATATAATCAAAACGCTCAAAATTACAAACATGGATGGTCACAGTCAAATGAAAAACAGACAAAGAATTCAGAGTGATTTCACCATAAAGCGTTCCACATATGGCCCGATCTTCAACAAGCTCTGTAATTGGCCCTCAACCACACAACATTGGACAATAAGAACTACAGAGCTCACCATGAGAAAATGTAATTTAATCCACAGTTGAAAAATTTAGCTACAGGCCTGAATGTGATTGTTACAACACCGGCTATAGAACATTACATGGAATGCAGCAGTTTTGTAATGGACTGAACTCACCTTTCACATTACTGTCACATTTATCTGATGACACTGAATAACTTTCCACAGAACACTGTTACACAAGCAAAGCCATTTGACACACAGCAATCTCTGAATGAAGAATTATTTTGCCCCGTAACTAAATGTGTTTTCAGTCAATGATTCATCACAAAACACTGGCAGATCTTTAGGGAAGAAAACTGAGTTACAATATTTACCTCACATGTTATAAAACCTCACCTCACAGATGTTATAAAAGTCACATGACAGTGGAAATAAAAACCAGAGAAAACAACAAAGCACTAGCAAAACTTCAAGAGTAAAGCCATCATGCATGTTTCTATTACTTTTGGGACAAAACAAAATTATGGTTAAGCTAAGTAAATTTTTCTGAGGCAGGTTGCAAAAACGTAAAATACTTTACATTATCATTAAAAGGAAAAAAATATGAAGTAGGTAAAACATTGTCTACAAATGGTAATATTCGTTACATAAAAATGCGTTGTGAGATGAGCAGGTGTAAGTTTAATAAATAAGAATGAAAACTCAAACACATAAATGTGAACTATGACATGCATCTTTCTCTTAATCTAATTTACTGGTAAATGGTTAAAATGCTTTAAACCTGCCTAACCAAAAACAAAATAACCCAGAATAGGTCAGTGAAGAGTCACCTGAGACAAATGACAGTGATGAAACGTTTGAAAGGTGCCACCTAGTGGAAATACTTTGTGTTATTATGAAGCTGCAAGGACTGTGGAAATAATTATCATGTTTAAATAAATGAGCTTTGCAAGACAGAGGAAAAGAGAAAGATACAACCAACTCAATACTTCAGCCTGCAAAAAACAATAGAAACAAAAAGAAAAACAGAAAGGACAAGACTGTTAAAATATTTGATCACGTTTCTTCGAAGGACAGTGCAGAAATTGTCATTGGAATGAATCTCAATGGAAAGTGTACACAAAACAGCCATGTAAAAAATAAGGTTAAGGTAAGGAACACTTATAAATCAAGACAACACCTCTACTTTTCTAAAAATGACCAATAATATAAAAATAAACAGCAGAAACTGAGAAATAATAGGGATTTTAAAAAATCAGGCAAGAAGTTGCTGGCTTCAGGGGACAGAAGTGAAAGTGGCCATTATCAGGCACACAGTGCACCAAACCTGCGGAAAGACCATCAACACTGTTTAACACTAGCCTCTGCTTGTCAGACTGCTACATTCAGAACAGCATTGTTTGCAATTACACTGACACTGTTACTTTTAGCTGCTGGTTCTTTACTAGCAAACACATGGCAATCATGTGACTGTCTCTCAAATCTTAATAGAGCAGTTTTCCCAAATTCTGTTATTATGTACTCACCCTCATGTTGCTCAAAACCAGTATGACTTTTCTTCTTGAAGCGTATAATGATAAACTTTGAACCGGTAGCTTTTAAGAACTGTAGCTGTGTGAACTGTTTTAATGGTGCTTTTGCATTCTTTTAACCAAGTAGTATCTATAAGAATATAGTAGAATATAGAAGAATATATATAAAAAACTTTAAAAAACTAAAAGCTACAGTCCCCATTCATTATAAATGCATTTAAAAAAATGACTAGTACACAGTTCAAAATTTCTTTTTGTTTCAATGAATAAAAAAAACCCCACATGGGTTTCCATACTGGTTGAACAACATGAGGTGAGCAAATGCTGACAGTATGATAACGTTGCTTCCTCACCTCTCTTCATCCATGTTCTCCTCTTCCTCATAGCTGCCTTCATCCAGCTCCAGATCCAGTTCAGTGCCGATACCGGAATCTCGTGGAGCCATGAAAAGACTAAATATGTAAAAAATACAGCCATTAGTCTTTTATTGTCTCCACCTCGGATGCCTGACTTTATAATATTGTAACCAATTAATCTTTGCTTGGAAAGCATTCTCAGATCCTTACCTGACAGATCGGCATGTGAAAAACACAATCCTCTTCAGTCTTTTGTTATAGAAGAAGTAATTGAAGGACCACAGGTTGCCTTCTTCACCGTATGGGTCTGAATCCAGGTCTGGATTGTAACTGCAAGCAGAACTTGTTCATCACACAGGATAATGCAGTACTGGAGACATCTAAAGCATTTTAAATACAGTGTATTTACCTGTATATGTCACACTCAGCAAGGCTGATCTCCTTGTCCACAGCTTCCCATAACTGAGGCTGCAGGTGGCTGTAGACCTCACCAGCAGCAGCAGACAAACTGCTGTTCACGGCATTAAACACCTGCGGAAAACCAACATTTAGGAATCAACATAGATTCTGTCAGTTCCCTTCGGCATTCAAACGCAAAACGAACAAATCACATTCTTTATCAAAATTACCCAGTTCACGCTGGGCTCTTTGCTGAAATCGTGGCCTTTGGTGCGACTGAAGTCGTAATCCGGCCGGAAGGATTCGTTGAGAGTTGCGATCAGGTAAAAAAGGGTCTTCCTGCTGCACTTGTCGGACAGCGGACCTTCCCCCTCATCCAAACTCTGACTCATTCTGAAAGTTAACAGTCTAATGTCACGCAATCGTTTTCAGCAACATGTGGGATAAGAAAAATATTTGGACTTACTTATTGGGACTGATTCCAGAGCTCTGTGGAGGAGATAAAGCCTCCAGGACGTGCGGCTGTCCTTCCTGACAAAACTGCTTAAACATCTGCTTGTCATCGCCTGCCATCTTACAAGAGTAACTCTCAATTCTGTCAGAGACATATCACAGTGTCACAGCCACACACCCGCATGGACAGAGATAGAGGCAAAAAACAGATATGGATAGTACAGATAAAGTTTTGTTACTGTGGCATTTGGAGAATGCAAACAACATGTTTTGAACTCATTCATAATGTAATCTGATAGTATTCATAACATGCAAATACTTTAAGAAGGAATGCTGTCACTTTACATAAATTTAACTTACAAAGTATTTATGAGCACTTACCGTCCAATAATTTTACAGTCGCCTGTTTCAATCGTAAGCTGACTGTTTACAGCCTCAAAACTTGAGTTTTCCAGGAGCTTCATGGTTTATTTAACTATATTATAGTTATGACAGCGCTGCAGAAACTCTTTACTACCGCTAGGGGTCAGTCTTTATGATAAACAACGGTCGATCAGTTACTACGCCGTTAAATTAAACCACCACAAGCTAAACTAATGTTAGTTTGGCGATTATGTGACCTATACGAAAATTATTACGACGAAACTGGTAGCCAATAGCGGATCAATACTAATAAATCTCAATGTCTCCTACAGAAGCTCCTTTAAAATACCTGCTTTAAAATATCTCTCTTTCCAACTCCAAATTGTCTATTAACACAATGTCCTTTTGCAGGTCTTTACGATCGCGTCAATAATCTTCGCCGGTTGCTTAATGCACTTCTATGTCTAATAAATATCTCTTCCTTTTTACTGTGAAATTTCCAATACCTGCCATTAAACAAGCTAAAATTTAGAGGGAAATTATGCATCCCAGCTATTGAATCAGAACTTGAAGAGAATCCCAAGGCTTATAAAAGCCTTAATCCTCGATTTGTGGTTGTCTATTTGTGTAAAACAATAACAACAGCTAAAGATGATCGTTTTGTTTTGCAGTTTTCAGTCGCAGTAATACGCAGTTTCGTCTTTCCTGTGTTAGAACGTCATAGCGAAAATAGTGTTACAGTTGTACTGCCACCTACCGGCCTGGGGTTTCATTTTCCCTTAAAACTTTGTTTTTAAAGCTGACGTTATAACTTTTTGGTTAAAAAGAAAAATTATTGCACAAATACATAATAAGATTAGTGTATAAAACTGTATCATGTATCAGTTAAATCAACTGTCTCATTATCTTCCCATGATTTGAAACACTAAGCTTATGATTATATAATTTATAATTTGAGCTGTCATAAAACACAATAAAGCTTATAAAATTATTTTATTAGTTTTTTTTTTTTATCCATTTAGGGCATTTTTAAATCTGAAAGTTTGTTTCCTAGCTAGGTTTCTAAGTTTTGTGCATGTAAAATCTCCCTTTGTAATAGTATAAATATAATAGTAATTATAAATTGACTTACAATATACTTATTTTCTTTCAAAGTAATATGATACCACTTACTTCTAAAGATAAGGTTTATGAAATTCTGGTGACATAACCAGGACAGAAATGTTTTTGAAGCGCCCATCATTCCCAAGTCAGTTGATGTTGCTTGCAGTGAGTTTAGCTGAAAGTTCTTACTGTACAGTTTTAAGTTCTTGCTGTACAATTTATTTTAATGCCACGAACACACCAGTTAAATCTTAGATGTTTGCCACTTTTAGATGTGATGACAGAAAAACAATGTTTCATGTGGCCAAACATCCCACTGATCATCAAAGAAGTCTTTGAAACACTAATATATATTCCAACTTAAACATTTTATTTACAAAAATGGTTTTGTAGAAGAGCAACACAAGTGAAGGCAAACATCAGCAAACCAAATTACATTATTTTCAGATCCCATTTCCTATCTGCATTCATTTAAGTTAAACTACATTGAAATAATTGATGACAAGGATACGCAAGATGGTTCTAAACGAAAATAATTATTCAGGTAAGCAAACATAAGCAAAGCTGAAACGGTTTCCCTGAGAACACAGCTTTTTCAGATTCACATTTGTCTTACTGAAGTCAAAAGTCTGAAAAGGATCTTCATTGCTAAAATATGTGGATGGTAATTTCACATGAACGAGCTGAGGTGAACATTTAGGGATGGTCCCAAGGAAATTTCACATAGCATAAAATTTGTGGTTAAATTTGCACAAATGAGAAAAAATTAAAACAACTCTTAGTCAAATCAATAAAAAACAGGAGAATAAAATGTTTCTCTTATGCTGCGTCAAAGGTGGGTCGTATCACCTAATTTTCTGACGCTGATGGGAAAAGGAAATTTAACTGAATCATGAATTTACGTGACTCAAAATTAATATTAAGAAAAGCATTGCCTTGCTGTGCCTCTCATAAAAAGCTAATTTCAGCATACACAGTACACAACTGAAAACTTCCTGTCTCTGTAATACATGATTTGTGCTAGTGTTAAACACGACTTCCAACACAATCAATATACCTGAGGCTGTCTTATGATGGCTTACTGGACACATTAAACAGATTTTTCCCCTTTCTGACAGCTATAAGAAGTCAAAAGAAAGAAACTAGGGAACAAAACCAGATACTCTAGTGTTTCAAGCACTATTTGAGAAAGAAATGAAGAAATCATATTTACAGACAAAAAAAGGAACATTAAAACAGACATCTGGGTTTGCAAATAAAAGAGGTCTTAATTAAAAATGCTTTAGATTAAATGTAATCCTTTCTATCCTAATCTTTACTGGCAGTGGTTTGTATAGGGCAGAGGAAACAAGTCTTTACATGTGATGAAAATGGCTTAAGTCTAATTGTCAATCATCTCTGATAGTTCCAAAAGGAGGTCGTCTTCTCCCTTGCCCGAGTCTAATTCCAAATCATCCTCCAGTCGATCATCTGTGAACTCATCTAACAGGTCTTCAAAGTCATCCACTGATGAAGAACTAGTAACAGCGGCAGAACGGCCCGTTATGCTGTTGGACCGCCGAGAACGCAAGTATGGTGTTTTGATCACGGGGCTACAAAAACAAAAGTCATAGTTTAAAAAAACAGAACAGGAAGTGATGTCACAAAGGATGAGACACTTTCACGTTGTTGTTATAATGTGTTCTATGTCCTGAAACAAAAAGAATAAAAAATATATATCATACCTTTGGGGGACAGTTGCAGTCTCGGATGCTGTGGATGTAGTACTGCTGGGCTCCATTTTAACATCCTCAGTGTTGGAGGACACGTGGGTGTCAGACTGCATGTCTGTCTCAATATGTGAAACAGACTAAATTGGGAGGGAAAAAGATTTAAATCAATTGATCAACAGTGACATATGATCTTAGTGTACCAGTGAAATTAAAAAATAAAGATCAAAACCTCACCTTCTGCCGCTTGCTGGGAATAACCGGTGCCGAAGGTGTCTGACGACCAGCGTTGAGAGGTTTCACTTCAGCAACAGCATGAAGTTTGGAAGCTTTCCTCTTCTGGGCAGGCTGAGCTGCTGGCTTCATTACTGATGGTTTTACATTTACCTTGGGCTTCACTGAAATGCAGACAGAACCGCAATTATACATCAAACTACAGCTGTCTGGAGTTACTTCACCAAACAGAAAGTCAGACCAAATATTGAATATGAGATTTATATAGTACCCTTGGTCTCAGTGGTCTGAAGTGTTCCCTCAGCCAGCTGGACAGGAATGACTGCAGGGGTTGAAGGCTTTGGTGCATTCTCCTCCATCTGCTCTGGGGATTTTCTCTGAGGTGCTACAGCAGCAGGAGCTGGTGGTGTTTTGGGCTTGAGGGTAATGCGCTGTCTCACTGAGGTCTGTGGAAGAGTGGAGGGTTCAGAGGCTGGTGGTGAGGCAGCAGGAATGGATGGTTCTGCTTCTTTCTGGATGGTGGAGGTGCCTTGCTCCTCCTGCTGCTTGCGGAGTCTCTTCTCTCGCATGATCTCCTCGAAGGTCTTCACTTTAATGGTCTTGCCGGAACTTTCCAATTTTCCATTTGCCTGATCGAAGTGTGTTAAATAGAGAAACTGACTAACACTGCTAATATGCTAAAGACTCAAGATGCATATAAACGGATAGGGCCAATACACAAAAGCAAAGCCAGATTTTTACATTTGATCACAACAAGTCTTACCTCTGTAGAAGGTTCCTGCTTTTTGTCAGGTGTATCTTGTTTTGACTGAACCACAGTGTTAGCAGCTGCTGTTTCAAAAACAAAAAATACAAAATTAAGCAGGTATGTAAACACACAAAGGCATGTAGCAAGTAATTTGCTAACAATTTTCCCTAAGACAGGCACAGAAAAAGAACATTTGTCTTGCTTAGACTTACGTGATGTTTTATTAATGCGTAGTATCTTCCTCTTTGGAGCTCCATTAGACTCTGCTTCGCTAGAGCTTGTGCTCTTGTTGCTCGTTGTCTCCTGAAGCTCTGCTTGCATCCGTGCAGTCTTCTCTCTGCGTATTTCCTCAAGTGTTTTCACTCGTACCTCCCCAGCTGTGGCAGGAGCCTTGACTGTGGCTCCAGCAGTGGAAGGTCCCTCACTCCTCTCTGGGCTTAGGTCAGTCGTGTTTGCTTGCTCAGCTTTTTTCTCCTGCAATTTCTTCTTTTCATGAAGGATCTCAGAGAACGTCTTAATTTGAGGTCCACCAGCAGGTTTGCCAAGTTTTTTGGATGGGCTCGGATCCTTTGCTGGCACTTCCTTCACAGCACGAGGAATTTTACTGGCTTTGAGGGTTTTGGCAGCCTTTTCTTGGCGAATCTCCTCAAGGGTTTTTATACGAATGTCTTCAGAAGCCTTCGGCTCAGTATCAGTGATAGCAGGGGTCAATCCGAGTCTTTCACGCACTGGTTTCTGAGCTAAAACAAAAAGTACAGACACAAACGTAAGAATAATTTTTACAAATAGGAAACGCCTTAAGGAAACAGGCTCAATTAACAAATCTCTTACCCTTCTGTGGAGGCATGTCTGTAGAGGTTTCAGTAAATCCACCAAGACGTTCAGCAAGGCAACGTTTCAAAGAGACTTCCTCCTCCCCAGGAACATCTTGACAAAAAATGCAAATGTTTTGTAAATGTAAGTGACCCCACATATCTACAAACTCATACACAATGTGACATTAATATAAATGTACCTCTTTTCAAAAATCTTTTCCCAAGTCTGTCTGTAATTTTCCTTTTTCCAGTTTCACTGACAGAAGAATCTAAAACATGGATTTTACACAAGTTTAATATTAGCTCTCAGAGAAGCCAGTAACTACAGAGAGCTCAAATGCTTGGAGAACATACCACTTTTGGCATTGTTACTTTCTAGTGTGAAAGAATCAATGTTTTCCTTTTCAATAGCAGCTCCACTGTTTTGAGCAGAGCCTTGCAAGCTGGATTGCCCTGTAAACAAATGAAATAACAGAAAATGAAACTGATCCTTAAGACATCTAATCAACAGATGACGAAAAAACTAAAGAACATGAATTTACCAGCTCTCTTTAAATTGGCCATGAGTGATTTCCTCAACCTGATCTCTTCTAGGGTTTGGATACCAAAGTTCAGTGACTCATCTGCGTGTCAAACCAATGATTAAACCTCCCACCGCATAATGGAAAACAAACATCAGAGTAACAACATGGAAGTAATATTTACTTTTACTTATGATCAGTTTCCTTGGTGAGCCTCCCAAAGATTCATCTCCTTCCTCTGAGAATTGGTCTGCAGATATTTATGGAAACAAGACAGTGAGAATTTCTAAAGAAAGCATTAGTGAATCTAACAGTGCTTTAAAATGACATCACAGAGGTGAATTTACCATCCTCATCATCATCATCAACAGGGTTGATCACCACTGGTGGATGGGTGGGGCTGGGGACGTTCTCCTGGGTCTCAGTTCTGATGACCCCTCTGAGCTGTGGGTTAGTGGGGTTTGCAGTGGGTGCAGAGACTTGGTTGACCGGCTCTTCGTGTGGCTCTTCTTTATCCTTACGCAAAACTTGACCTGTGAGACAATGAGCAATTTGTTCATTATAGCTGTTTAGACAAGCTAATCTACAAAAACTATTTTGTATCGCATGAAGGACTTCATACCTTTGTCTGGGGGGATCAAATTTCCATCAATGACGCGTGGCTTCTTGTGATGGAAAGCACAATGAGGTTTCTGGCAGCCAGCTGGCTGGTTCTCCCAATAGCATGGGATCTCCTTGCGTTTTTTCTATTAAAAACAACATTTATTACTGACTAGACCCCATTTATGAAAAAGTTTAAAAAATAAAAATCATTACATAAGTTGTTTATTAAGTGAACCCTTACATCGATCTCCATATGACGAAATTTGCAGATTTTACGAAAGCATCTTTGTTCTTGCCATAGGTTGCAGACAATCTCACTGCCCATGGCGGCCTCACAGTGTCGAAAAGGGCAGCTGTCACCCTTGAAAAGATAAATAACAAAATAACCTTCGCATAATCTGTGACAAATGCATATTTAAAACTTTACTTTGAACGAACATACAAGACTACATGGACACAAAACTAAGTCTTACTAATAGAAATTTCTGACCACAACAGAAAATATTAATCCTAGCCTTGCAAGTACTGTTTGACCAAATCAAGGTTTTATTTTACCTTACTACATGTCGAATAATAGTAGAAGTAGCAGTCATCTCCTTGCATGGTCATTCTGGTACAAGTTCTTCCACGTCAGAAGCTCCTCAGCAATGTGTCAGGTCCACGTGAATCTCCCTATTTAGAGTGTTACAAGCCTATTCATGCTCCTGTTGATCTCGTCATAATTTCTTACTACATTCTGTCCTGAATGAAGTAAAATGGTGGCCGATATTTAATACTGGACAGAAAAAGCGTTGCAAGAACTTCGTTCACCTGCAGTGGCTGAGATGTTTCCTGGTGATCTCAAGCTCTTCTTGAAGGGTCACTCCGTGCTGTGTGGATCCTGAAGGAACACTTGACTGATGAGTAAAGACTGAACAGGGTGAGAGAGGCAACCTGTGGCCTAATCTGCCTCTCTTAGAGACCTGTTCCCATCAGACTGCTTTGTTAATACTGGTGGTTGCTGACAAATGTCCTTTTACTTTTTTTTTTCTTTTTTTTTCCAATATTGCTGACAAATTCAAAGTGGTGAGGGGATTTGGGGGAGTCAAAAATCCTCAAGCTAGATGTTGGCAAAAAAGAAAAAAGTGCTGAGGGCAAAACATGGGGGCCGCATATCTTGGATTTGACGGGGGAAAAGGAAGTCTTCTTTGTCTCCTGAAGCCAGGTGGTAGTTGGGTTGAATATTTTAATGGGGTGGACTGGAACTTAAGGAAAAATGCCCAATAGGGGAAAAAACAGTGTGATTAAAAAAACGTAGCAATCTTCAGGGAAGCTAATTCAGTGGATATCCAAATCCAGGTTATCCTCACAAGTTCTTGCATAACCTACATTTAAAAGGAAAACAAAAACACTCCCCAAACGCTGAACAAATGGTTATTTGAATAAGGACAACATTTTTATGGAAAATATTTTTATGGGAAACAGGACAAGTTTTTGTAGTACATGTAATTTAAGATATCAATTCATGTTTATACATGAATATTCCATCAGAGAGCTTTCATTTAGTCCCTGGCATACAATTTATTTCAAGATGGTTCGTTTATGCTTCTGAAAATCACGTTTTAAAATTTGAGTTATCTGAATGAATATTTCGCCAAAATGTCGGCACCAGTAAACTGATAGCCGGTAAGGATTTTGTAAAGTTTACAAAACCTTTAACGGCATTTGTAAATACGGGATTATTAGAAGGCATTTTTACACGTGCTTTGTAATAACGTCCAAGCTTACAAATAATTGACATATATATGTGTAAAAATGAGTGTTAAGGTTTATAGTTAGCATTCTTGGTTTCAGGCCTACATTTCAAACCAAGACCTTAACATTTGTTTTCACTTCTCGTTTAATACAGACTGGATCAGATGTTAAACACAACTTGTAAATATAAATTATATTTATATGTTATTTTGATAATTATACGCTTTAAAGTTGTGCATTTGAATACAACACATTATTTGGCTTTCCTGATAGCATGTTGCTAACTTCGTGACTTCAGAACGACTATTACTACGACTACTCTAAAGTAAGTCAATAAATATACATTTCTCAGTCAGTTCAAACAAAGCGTTTACTATTACCAGTTTATACCGACTGGAACTAAGTATCGGTTAGATGAGTATCGGTGCAGACCGGTCGACGCTCCTGCTCGGTCCTCTTCTCTGCTTCACAGGCGAACAAAATGGCGCCTGGACCTGCGGCTTCACCAGCACAGAAACTCACTGACCGACGTCAACGTGACAGACAGACAGATAGACAGACAGACAGATTCGTTAAAGACATACTCAGTGGTGTATAACACAATTTTAACGCCGAAACATAAAAAAGAGCATGCTTTTAAATAAGCATGTAATGTTATTTTTTGTAACGCATTTCAATAAGGTCCCATTCGTTAACATTAGTGGATGCATGGGGTAACGTGTACTAACCATGAATTATTACTCATAATTAATAAATACAGTTGTGCATTCCTATATGTTAGTTCATTGTATGTTAGTTCACAATTTAAAAATTAGTAAATGTTTAAATTAACATTTACTAAGATTAATAAATGCTGTATAAGTATTGTTAAGAGTTCATGTAAACTAAGGCCGTTAACTCATCTTAAAGCTGCAATACGCAACTTTTGCCTCCCATCGCCATGTCTGTTTGAAACATGGAATTGCAGGTAACTTTACATACTTTATGTTTGGAAAGATTTCCTGGGAAAGCGTATAATTCATTATTATAAACATACGTTGTGAGTTGGGATAAGGTAAGGAGGTTGGGTTTGAACACTGATCTGTGAACTGAATGTTGTTTATTTTTTAATCCCCAAAAGTTACACATGAAACTTTATGATAATTTTAGTGTTAACTTTTTTGGTTTGGTGTTTGATAAAGAAAAAAGTTTATTAGTTATAGAATAGCCAAACGTCAGACTATTCTATATTATAAATACAATACACAGACAGTTTGCTTACTGTAACATTTATTATTAAAAACAATAATCATTGTTATATAACAGTTTTCCAGGATTACAATTCATGCAACAATACATCTTTTGTTTCATATTTAATTTTGTTGGGATAATTTGCTAAAACCTTTGACAATATGCAACATGTTTAATCTACTTGTATGATAAATGAGTTGTTTGACCACAGGCTAAAATGGATTATGAGTAAATTAAGCAAAGTTTATAGTAATCACAATTATACACATAACTGATTCATATAATGCATTCATACTGTAGGTAGAATATACACTAGGTATCCTGCAATATGATAATAGTGAATTTAAAACTTGCTTATTTGTTCCAGTCCAGTCTTTCCATCCATGTTTTCATATGAATCCTGGGCAGTATTTTAAAATAGGTCATGCCATTGAGTTAGAAGGCTTGCAGTCCCCAATACAATGAAAATTTTCATCTGTGATGGCTGTGTTTTCCCACAATTATTCAAAATGGCATGAGTGCACCAGGTGATGTTTGTCTTGCCTCCGGTGCATCCATAAAATGAGTTAATGTAATCTATTCTCTGATAAAATCCATCTGGTCTGTTTGCGCAGAACTCACTTGTTAGAACCAGAAGTGAGGTGAGAGGCTTTGCACATATTGGCTGCGCTGAAGAGCCTTCGCTCACTCCTGTTGCAAATAAATAGAAATATATATTTCAGAATCTGGACGCTCCTAATGAAATAGCAAAAATTCAAACTGATCTCACCAATTATTAACTGTTTCTTCAGGTAGCTGACTAAAGGGTATTTGCCTTGTCCACAAAAATTTCCAGAAAAATCATCCAGGTCTAGAGTCCATACAAAAGCACCTCCCAAGCTCTGCTCCAGTAGGTATTTTATCTTAACATAAATCAAAGCTGTTATATTTAATGTGAGTATAGACATAATCTTAACATGGTATAAATATCATGATATGTACCTTGATCTCAAAGCTCCTTAGATTGTCAAAGCCCACCCATTCACTGCCTTTTACAGAGAATGGAACATTCTGGTCTCTTATCCACTGTGTCGCACCCCCATTTAAGAAAAGACATACCTTGAAAATAAGAGCAAATTCTTTCACACTTAACTTGATATTGCAAATGAGTTAATTTGTAATACACTTAAAACGGTATCAGACAGTATCGCTTAAAAAGTGTTTCACTATGACATTTACTTCAAAGTAAGACCAGAGGCCCATCTCTTGTGTATAAGGCCCAGGGGAAGCGAAGTTACTGGCTGGGGCACCAACTTCAGTTTGAGTGGAGGTGAGGATGAAGGACCGCCCATAAGTGGCAAAGCCCATCAATAACTTTTCAGCAGGGGCTCCTTGAATTCTCCAGTATCGTAGGGCAAAATCCTGCATGAAAGCCAAAAATGGTATTTTAGCGTGATTATATTCAAACAACCCTGTACCAAACTGAAATTATTCACAATCTTGAAACTGTGCTCATGTGAGTGCGTTGTATGTCAGTCCTCTTACTGCGTTTAAGTAGACATTCTCCTCATCATGGATACCACTGTACAAAGGACTGTGATGTCCCACAATTCCATTTTTAAACGTATGAAAATCAAATGTCTTGACATTAATAAGATCCAAGTATCTAGAAAAAAAACATTTCTGACTGTCTTTTTGAACTTTGTAGAATTTCCATGAGACAGCCTTGATGTGAAATGGCATTTTGCTCTTACTTTGAAATCTCTGGTATGTCGTAGCTCCTTTCAATAACTTCTTTTTGTGCTGACACAGTTGCTGTCAGAATTAGTCTGGAATCTTTGTATGGCCAGCCTTCAGTTAGAAAAGCCTCCAAAAGTTCCTACGGTTTTACAAATGGTTGGTATTGCTGTAACATCTCTATACATTTTAATACTGTCTGAACTTTTGTATGAAACTTTTTGGTTTTAAATATTTGTTTTTAACCTTGCAGAGTAGTGTGAATTTCATCTTATCTTCCTGTGGCATCCCTGAAGTACCTTTGTCCTCCCACTCCAAATTCAGCCCATCAAAGTCATACTTCCTTAGAAATTCTAATGAAGACTTGATAAATGTCTGACGGTTTGTCCAATTGGACAACATAATGGAGAATCTGGTGAGACCAAGTACATTTATGTACAATGTATATACATAAAATGACAGTATGTAAAAGCATTCTCCCAGTAGAGGGCAGTAAAGAATGGGACACTTACTGGCCCGAGTCTTGGTCTCTAACAGACAGCAAGGTTTTTAACTCAGGATTTCTTTAGAAATTAAACAAACGTTTTGTTACAAAGCAAGACAAAACCTATTATATATATTCTTGAAAACAAGAACCCATTATACATGCAAAAATAAATGTGTCCAAAGTGTAAGGCTAGGCTACTTACTGCTTTTTCAGTGCATTGAAGGTGGAATAAAGGGCCAGGTCATTCCACTCACTGCTGGCTATCTTACTGGCATAGTTTACAATAGCAAATGCATAGATTAAATGAGTACACAAGTTTGGGTCCACATTCTCTGGGAGATATTTAGCAGCTCCTTCTCTGTATTGAGACCAGTTTGTGAAGTAACACGCTAATCTTGAACAAGTGACTGAGAAAGATAAAGCATACAGAAAAATGCTAGCAATAATGTTTCGGTTATATATTATTACATAGTTTTCTAGGCATTCCTCAGAAACTTCTGCGTTTATCATCTTACCAAATTGAAGGAGCAGATTCAAGCCTAAAAATAAGAATTCAATTATTTTTTACAGGAGATGTGACCAATTATATCAAAGAAATATATTACCTATAAGTTAGAACATAGATGTATTGTTTAAATACCTGTTAAATGTGTTATTCCCCTGTTCATTTTGTTGCTGCTTCATGTCCCTTGAGATCACTGTGTAAGGTAAAGTGAGGGCTGGGAGAGAGATAGGGAGGGGTATACACCTATAACATGACACAAGCCCTCCATTCAGAGTTTAGCTAGTCTGTAGTCAAATCAAGATGTATAATGTAAGAATTTAGCTGTTGATCAATAAAGATTTACCTGATTTTGGCAACAGACAGATCAAGATTTGTATTTTTTTTTATGAATATTTTTTCTTGCACACAATGAAAAGTCTGTGTATCTGTTATGGTGGAAACAAAGGTGTGGATAACATTTCCCCCGAGGTTGCTTACAATAGAATGAAATGAAATGCTATTGAAAACGCTTAAGAACACAATAAACGTCACTTCAACTTATTTACCCCAGATTGTGAATAAAACCTCTCATACATTTAAACCACACAAACTATCTCTTAAATAATATAAACAATTCATTTTAAATGTTAAGATTTAAATGTTTCGAAACGTTTCTGTCTTATCTCAAAAAGGTGACCTGTTTTCAATTTCACCTCAAGCTGTTTACCATTTTATTTTTTAAACTGAAACTAGAAGCTACAGTATTATTGCAGTACTACATTAGCTAAACTACAGTATCAAGGCTACAATTACCAAATTTCGCATCACAAATATGATATCTTGTAGTGACTTGAGGCCTATTGAGATTGAACATGTTGATAGACAGGACAAAGATAGAGTCACATTATCTCCAATAGCTGTAGGAAGTAACTGTCGGCCGATAGCCAGTGATGTAAACACAATGTGCAAGCCCCCCAGCTTCTGTTATATCACACAGGGAAATTCCAGTTGTGAACATGATATCTATCCTTACTTGAAGCATTTATTGATCATTATGCAGATAGATAGAGGTACATGTGTTTTTTGTAGTGTCTTATTATAGCAGGAAAAAATAAGGTCATACAAGTGTCAAATCTGTAAGTCAGTTCTGAGCAATACTAGCAAGCAAAGCAAAATGATTATATTTTTTTAGTTTTAAAATCTTTAAATGTCTATCCATCATCACTTTCCTCTGTGTTTACATTTGGAGTTAAAGGTGAAGCTTCAGATATATTGACAGCATAATTTATTAGCTGCTAATGTGAGGTTTTACAAAGCAAGCACCACCTTTTCAAACACGGATTATTAAGCACTTGTTTACATGCTCACACCTGATATATTTGGATTCAAACAGTGAACAAATATAGCTGCAATGCTAACTAGCAGAGTCTGCAGATTGTTTTAACAGTTTATGTTGTTTTCTTCTATAGTATAATATCCAGCAAGTTCTATATTATGTGCTGCAGGTCCAGGAGAGCAGTAAAGTTTTTATGTAACTCCAGAATAACCACCAAAATGAAAATATTTCATTTTTGTTTCAGAGTGTGTACAGAAATTAAGAGAGTAAATGAACTTTTGCTTGGTGTATGTTTTGCTTTTGAGTGATGTTTTTGTTTTTGCTTAATTGATGATGTGTAAGTAGGACAAAATAATAAAATTCCACAAGTGATGACCAGTCAGTTTATTAATTGCTTATCACAAAGGAAAGAGCCGATTTACAAAGAAATCGATGAAAAAGAGGCATTTTGCACTTTTAAAATACACTCCAATTGAAAGAAGACAAAGCAATAAGAAATATTTTTAATCTACAACTATTGTGTTTGTAGACATAGTGAATGATTGGTTTCATTTGCGTGGTTATAGAAATGATATGTTTCTTGTTTCACTATTTGGCCATTTTGAGGTGGTACATTAGTGATGGGGCCAAGTACAGCACTTACAGCTGTCATCAAACTCTGTACCTTCAGCACAGTGTTCCAGGTAGGTTTCGCCTCCTGCACAGCTATAATATTTGTTAGCGTCATCGGGGTGAGGATAGAGTCCGTCTGGCTTTCCATGACAGAATCCTGTTCCTGGAGCATGAGTAGTTGTGGTAGTTGTAGTGGTTGTGGTAGTTTTTGTTTGACCAGGTTTTAGAGTAGTGGTTGGAGGTAGTGGAGGCAATTCTGAGGAAAAAGGTATATTAGTTTGCATTATTATTGATTTTTTTTGTTACATTTGTTTGTTGTTTTTAATGGGTAGTTAATAACACCCTTTTCTTTTAAAAACTAGCAGACCGGCAAAGAAAATGGCAAATGCCTACCAATATCCAGAAGGTTGCGCAGGTGGCCCATGAGAGGATACTTCCCCTGCCCACAGAACTGTCCAGCAAAATCATCCAGATCAAGTGCCCACACAAAAGCTCCACCGAAGTTTTTGTCTTTCAGATAACGGACCTACAAATTGGAAGAAAAGAGTGAAAGAGTTGAGGTCAGTTGCAGACAAATGCTGTCAATGCAAACCATACTAGTAAAGGTTTAAAAGTACCTTAGTTTCAAAGCTTTGCTGGTTGTCAAATCCAACCCACTCGCTATTCTTTGCGGCATAAGGTACCTTCTGATCATCAATCCACTGAGTTGTTGTGCCTTGTAGGAAGCCACAGACCTATATAGAAATTGACAGTAGCAATTGACTGTTATGAATATTAGATGTTGGCAATAGCAATGTCCACAGGAATTGTGGTCATGTTGCATACGTTTTTGGTTAACATGTTTTATTTATTTAACTTCCATCAAATTTATTTGTATAAATTTATGATCTTTTGGACAAAATGGTTTTTAAATTTTACCTCATAGTAAGCCCAGAATCCAGCCTCACGGGTGTAGGTTCCAGCTGAAGCAGGTCCACTAGCTGGTGCTCCAACTCCAGTGTCTGCAGATGACAGACGGAAGGTGCGGCCGTATGTTGCGAAACCCATTCTGAGTTTATTCACAGGGGTACCCTGGTCCCTCCAGTAGGTCATAGCATAATCCTAAACAGAGAATTGTTTTGCAATTATAAAGTGTAGTATTTCATTCCACATTCATTTGTTAAGTTTGAGTCATTTAAGACATCACAGGAAATGAGCTCATCAAATATGTCAGTTTTTGATGTCATCAGTTCTTACAATATTAAAGTAGATCAGGTCTCCCTGATCCTTTGACCCTCTGTACAGAGGACTGTTGTGTCCAGTGAATCTTTCCCAAGCTCCATGGAAGTCATAAGTCATCACATTGACAAAGTCCAGGTACCTGTGATGACCAGATACAAATTAGGAGGGGTAAAAACATTTTATACGTACTGCCTATTTTCAATTATTAACTAAATTGTTATCATTCAATGTCATCATACTTACTTGGCAATCTTTGCAATCTCATATCCAGCATCAATTGTCCCTTTGCCAGCTGATACTGCAGCACTCACCACCAGTCTTGGTCTGCCAGTAGCTTTACCCTCAGCTTCATAGGCTTCAACAAGTTCCTACAAAGAGTGAAAACAGATAGTAAACATAGTAAGTCACTAACTAAACAAAGTTCTCCACTATGTTTGCTGTTTTTATCGCAGTCAGCTCTACCTTGCACAGCAGAGTGAATCTTTGTTTGTCTTCAGGTGGACTTCCTCTTGATCCAGGATATTCCCAGTCTAAATCCAGACCATCAAATCCATGAGTTCTCAAAAACTTGATGGTAGACTGGATGAACTTTTGACGGTTTGCTGCAGTGGACACCATGATGGAGAACCTGAGATGAATTTTAGAAACAAATTTTGATGTTTTTGCATTTTAAATGACAAAAATACACCTGCACAGTTATTAGACTCAAGCTAATCTGATAATGGTTTTAGGTAATGACAGGGCAAAAAAACAAATCTGCATCATTTTTTTACTGAATACTTACTGTGATGAACCAAAGTTCCATCCACCAACAGCCAAAGATGTTTTAAGGTTGCCATTTCTGTAAGGATAAGAGATATTTTATGATAAATGTGAAATCTAAAAATTCATTTAATTTTAGCACTTCTAACTGCAGACATTAAACATTACTTTCTTATAACATTAAGAACAATTTTAGTCACATTTAGTTAGATCATTACTTTACGTCTAACGTTAACATCCGAAAAATAATTAAGAGAAACATTTAATTTTGACATAATAATACATACGTTTTCTTGAGGTCATTGAAGGCTTTGTAGAGGGTCTCATCGTTCCACTCATAAGTGACAATCTCATTAGCACTGTTGATGACGGAGAAGGCATAGATGAGGTGTGTACACAGGAAGGGGTCAACATTTGCGGGTGTGTATTTTCCATTTCCAGGTCTGTATTGGGACCAGTTTGTGAAGTAGCAGCCCATTTCCATGGAGACGGCTGGTGGTGGTTAGGCAAAAATACAGCAGTGAGTAGATACAAAGTCAATGTGTGAATTCTTTGAATGTTTGATAATATAACTTGATGCAATAAATTCTCCAAGACTTACCAAGGTGGCAGAGCACCAAGGCCAAGCCTAGAATATGCAATAAATATAATGTAAATGGAACATATAACAGAATGAAATAAGAAAAATACTAATACAAGTAAAAAATAATATTCATACCTGCTATGATGGTAAGCTTCCCCATAATTCCAAGCTCTTCAGAAAAAGTCTACATATGAAACATAATAATAGTTTTAATACATTTAAATTGATTAAAGAAATCTTACGTTTAAGCTCTGTTCTCGCAGTTGTAATTCTTATGGTAATTTCTTACCTGGGGTATCAGAGGCGATGAAGGTAGCGAGTACATCAAACCCTGGAGTTTATATAGATCTTGAGCACAGCTGGGTGTAGTCTAGGCCATCCAAATATGGCTTGATGTTTTGGACAGTGTAGGATACGGTATCTTATGTAAACCATAGAATAAAATGACATAGATGTCGTTGACCTTTTCTTTTCAATTTGTGTAACGCTAAGATGAATAATTGGTATTGATGTGATAAAATGTGCATTAATGTGCCAACATTTCTGTATTTTGATAAGAATTTGGCAGCGTGCCTCTTTAAATACTTTGTAATGCTCAGATGAGGTTAGATTTTACAAAATCATGTTTCAAGTTATTTTCTATTTTTTTCATTACAGTTTCGTTGCATGAAAAGAACAAAATATAGTTCTTCTGGAGTCATGATGCAATGGGTACCAATGGAAATGACACTGGCTTCTGACAACAGTGGTTTTTAACACAGATATACAATAAATACAAACTACTACCTCAATGGACTATGAAGTCTTCTTATGTCTTTTTTATATCATTTCTCCTAACTCTGCAGTTACATAAAACGATAGACACATGTTTAGTTAATTAAGTACAGAATATTGCATGTTAACCAGAGTTTGACAAATTTGCCAAAAATGCTACAACATAGAACATGATTGGTGTGCTGTTTATATGGCTGGAAATTAATAAAATTGGATCAGTCCTAATGAATTGTTGGGGACCCTACAGCCATTATCACTTTTCACTTCATTAACTTCAACTTTAAGCTCGTTTAGTTTTTATTTGGTTTTGTTTTTTTGTTGCTTAGTGTTCAGTCCATTAACGTGACGTCAAGTGAAGTTCAATCATAAGGTGAAGTCATGCTCTGAGTTTTATCTATTCAAATGATCAAATCTAATCTGATTCACATTCAAATCTTTGTTGTTTTTTTGGGAAAGCACTTTTTAATTGTGCCAAGTTAATAAATTGAACTTGATTTCAACTTTGGGTTCTGCTTTCTGAGTCACGGCCAGTCCTGTACCACACCCTGTCAAGTTAAGGGCAGATCCTGAAACAATATGTATTGTAAAAAGTGCTATACAAATAAATGTGAATTAAAAAATCATGTACCATAAAGCCACAATAACAGGTTGTCTTGCCTGACACTGTACCACATCTGTTTTATACAGCGTCACTTTCACAAGCCCATTCCAGTCCCCTATTACAGCCAGACCTGCTCTTGAGGGCAACCCTTGTGTCCCTGCTGACCTATCTACCTCATCTGTCTCTACTGTCCTGTCTACCTTGTCAGTCTCTGCATCCTGTCTACCTCATCCGTCCCTGCTGTCCAGTTTGCCTCGTCTGGCTGTGCCACCATGCATTTTAGAGCTATTTTTGTTTCCAACAAATGTATGAAACGTTATTTCCATAGAAGTTTCCATAGATGAGGTGTCAGTTTATTTGTTTTTTTTTTTTAGCAAAAATGAAAAAGAAACCCATTTACAAAGAGGTTATTGAAAAATGCCTTCAAAAAAGCATAATACACTCAAAAGTAAAGAGAAGACATTACAGCAAGGAATTATTTCCACACTTACATTCTTTTATATGAAATAGTTACATTTTCTTGTTTCACAGTTCATAGAAGCTCATTCATAAGTATTGTAACCCTTTCATAAGGGTGTGCATTAGTGATCTCTTAGTGCTTGGGCCAATTGCAGCACTTACAGCTGTCGTCAAACTCTGTACCTGCAGCACATGAACTCAGGTATGTTTCACCTCTGGCACAGTTGTAAAATTTGCTTAGGTCATCAGCATGAGCATAGAGTCCATCTGGCTTTCCATTACAGAATCCTGGTCCTGGAGCATGAGTGGTAGTTGTGGTAGTTGTGGTAGTTGTGGTGGTTCTTGTGGTTGATTGACCAGGTTTGGGGGTGGTAGTTGGAGGCAATGGAGGAAGTTCTGAAAGTTTTGCATTTGATTTGATTTTAATGTTCTCAGATAAAACATATAAACGCAACCAGTTTTTTAAAGATTCAATGCCTACCAATATCCAGAAGATTGCGCAGATGGCCCATAAGAGGATGGTTCCCCTGCCCACAGAACTGTCCAGCAAAATCATCCAGATCAAGTGCCCACACGAAAGCTCCACCAAAGTTTTTGTCTTTCAGATAACGGACCTACAAATTGGGAGCAAAAAATTAGTTGAAGTCAGCTGCTCACAAATGGCAATAACAAAACCCAACCAAGGTTTATACTTACCTTAATTTCATAGCTCTCCCTGGTGTCAAATCCAACCCACTCACTGTTCTTTGTGGCATAAGGCACCTTCTGATCGTCAATCCATTCAGTTGTTGCTCCTTGTAGGAAGCCACAGATCTAAACAGGCATGGATAATGTTTAATGAAAGTATTAGATGTTTGTTTATGGCATAATCTTCTGAGCTCTCACCTCATAGTAAGCCCAGAATCCAGCCTCACGGGTGTAGCTTCCAGCTGAAGCAGGTCCACTAGCTGGGGCTCCAACTCCAGTATCTGTAGATGTAAGACGGAAGGTGCGACCATATGTTGCGAAACCCATTCTGAGCTTCTCTACAGGGGTACCCTGGTCCCTCCAGTAGGTCATAGCAAAATCCTGAACATAGAGAAGAATTGTTGTTTTAAGAATTATAAACTGTATAGTTAAGTTTTGTTTTGATCTACTTTTGCAAGGTTAAAAAATCTCGGGATACAGTCCTCTAAGAATTTACAGGAAATGAGCACATCAAATATATGTCAGTTCTTACGCTATTGAAGTAGATCAGGTCTCCCTCATCCTTTGACCCTCTGTACAGAGGACTGTTGTGTCCAGTGAATCTTTCCCAAGTTCCATGGAAGTCATAAGTCATTATATTGACAAAGTCCAGGTACCTAAGATGACAAAATGACCAAACAAATTAGGGGTAGTGAAAGCATCTCATACTACTTCCTGTTTTCACCTCAATGTTCCATTTTTAGTGTAAATATCTACTTATTATTAACTTAACTAATTCAATGTCATCATACTTACTTTGCAATCTCTGCAATCTCATATCCAGCATCAATTGTCCCTTTGCCAGCTGATACTGCAGCACTCACCATCAGTCTTGGTCTGCCAGTAGCTTTGCCCTCAGCCTCATAGGCTTCAAGAAGTTCCTACAAAGAGGGAAAATAGATAAACATAGTAGATAAATAGATTGTAAACTTAGTAAGTCATTAAATAAGAAAGTTCTACACTATGCTTGCATTCCATTGCAATCAGCTGTACCTTGCACAGCAGAGTGAATCTTTGTTTGTCTTCAGGTGGACTTCCTCTTGATCCAGGATATTCCCAGTCTAAATCCAGACCATCAAATCCGTAAGTTCTCAAGAAGCTGATGGAAGACTGGATGAACTTTTGACGGTTTGCTGGAGTGGACACCATGATGGAGAACCTGAGATTAATTTTGGAAAAAGATGCGTTTGACATACACAACAATACACAGCCAAAATTAAAATTTGTATTTTTTTCCGAAAAACTTACTGTGATGAGCCAAAGTTCCATCCACCAACAGCTAAAAGGGTCTTAAGATGGGGATTTCTGAGAATAAATAAATCAAATACTTTAAGTGAACGTGTGATATAACCAAAATTCATGTTGTCATGTATGTTATTTTATCTCATAATATTAAAGATCTCACATCTTTAAAGTGGGATAGTAACCCAAAAAACTTCCATTATGTACTCACCCTCATGTCATTTCAAACCTATAAGACTGTTTTGCCTTTGAGGAACACAAAAAAGATATTTTAAAGTATGTTGGTAACCAAACAACATTGGCACCCTTTGATGTCTATTTATGGACAAAAAACCACTGAGACATTTTTCAAAATATCTTCTTATGTGTTCCACAGAGGAAGAAAAGTCATAAAGGTTTGGAATGACATGAGGTTGAGAAAATAATGGTAACATTTTTGGATGAACTATCCCTTTAAGAGAAAAAAATCCTTAAAATCCATAAATACTTCTCTGACAATGTAAACCAAGATAAGTAAAACATAGTGTTTGTGCTTAACTTTAAGACATACCTGTTCTTGAGGTCATTGAAGGCTTTGTAGAGGGTCTCATCGTTCCACTCATAAGTGACAAGCTCGTTAGCATGGTTGATGATTGAGAAAGCATAAAAAAGATGCGTGCAAATAAAGGGGTCAACATTTGCAGGTGTGTATTTTCCAATTCCAGGTCTGTACTGGGACCAGTTTGTGAAGTAGCAGCCCATTTCCATGGAGACGGCTGGTGATGGATACACAAAGATACATGGGTGACCACAACCCCCTACTACGATACAGTCTTCTACTATAGCAAGGCATGAAAATTAATTACAGTGATAAATACAGTGTTAAATACTATAACCGGATGCAATACTCACCACAGTGGCAGAGCACCAAGGCCAAGCCTAGAACATGCAATGATATTAAGTGAATTACAAATACATAACAGAACAAATAAAACACTAATGCTAATGTGAAAGCAATATTTACCCGCTATAAGTGTAAGTTTCCCCATCTGAACTCCAATTCCTTCAGAAAATTCTATACTTACTGTAACAAAACACATTTTTCATAAATACATTTAGACGGATAGCAGAAATAGACGTTTTATTTTTTCATTCAAGTTCTCTGATGGCCATGACATACCTAGGGTTCCTCAAGTATGTACAATCTAAAAAGTACATCACGACCCCAGAGTTTATATAGGTCTAGAACAGAGGTGACATAATTTATTGGGACAGTGTAAGATATGGTATCTCATGTAAACTATGGACTGAAATGACACTAGTGTGAAACTATAAAATACCTTTGTCCTTCTCAGGCCGATTTATGTAAAGCATCATAGATAAGATGAAAAATTAGAACTGCTAACATAAAATCTTTAATAATCAAATGTTCTGTCTCATGTTCTATATTGTAAGGATGATAAATTTAAAAAAAAATCACACAATATTTCCCAATGTTTATTAAGTGTTTTATTTAAGTCAAACCTGAAACCATTCAATTCAAGAATGGGAAACAGTTAAATTAATAAAGGGTGATAATTACTTGAATATAATATTATAATTGAATATAATATTAATATTTAATATTAAATACAGACAACATAAAAAATACAGTACACATTCAAATAGGCAAACTTTTAAAGGATCCCTTATTTGTAAGTCACGTTAGATTAAAAGCATTTGCTAAATGAATAAATGTATATACGTTTCAGCAATTATTAACCAAACTTATTTAAATGAATAAAATAATGCTACATCAGCTTTCACATCTAATAAATATTAAAGATTTGGTATATTGTGAATCCAAACTTTTATGGGGTCAAAATGATGCGCAGAGATCTTCATAAAGATTAAATTATTATCTAAAATCTTTGTGCTGTCAGACTATCACATTATGATGCTTTGAAGCTTATCAATCTAGAACCATACAAAAATGGCACAATCAAATTATAATAAAATAAAAATGTTTTCAAAGCCAAACCCTTGACCACACCAGCAAGGGTTATCACAAAACATACGCTGCATTAGAAATGTAATCGCATACAGAAATGCATTGACTTTTAGAATCTTATCATTAAATTGTAATGTATATGTTTTTAGTAAAAGGTTTGTAATAAGAACAAAGCTAAAAGGTGGAGATGTTGAAAGAGTGCCAGTGTATGAGGTGAATATCAGTGTTGTTTTTTTCTCATATCTTATCACGGGTACATTGCCAATTGATAACATGAGTGTCAAAACCCCAGAAAGAGAAGAATGTAGAGAAGGACAGAAGAAAAACCAAAAACAGCCGTGTCTGTTTTCATAAAACCTCAATATGATGTCAGTGTGTATGAAATGTATGTACAACTTCTAATAAGACAGTGTACACACACACACACACCTATATATAGGTAATTTAACTCTGTGTCATTGTTTGGTATCTGTTTCATTAATTGGCATCATTACATTAAATAAATGCATGTCAACTGTGCCAAATAAAAGGTCGCTTGTTGTTTTTGAAGATTTAGAAATCCAGCTTCTTATATTAATGTGACATTATCAGGACAGTGTTATTTGATGAGATATCAGGCTAATTTGTCATTTTATGACTGTGTTTTTAGGTTAGTTTAGGAAAGGCAATTTAAACTCACACTAGACACTAGAACCTTTTTTCCAGACATTCCCAGGACATTAAAAAAAATATATCAAGGTATTAAAAGAGATATTATACCTGCATGAGAATTGTGTCAAAGAGTTAATTAAACTAAAGCTCTAGCCAGACCCGAGACTGAGGAATTGGGAATTGTAAAATCGTATTTAATTTTTCTAAACTAAGTAAACTTGTTTTAGTAATTGTAGACTAGACTAGTAGACTAGTTTTAGAAATTAACTGGTAAAATCAAGGGACAGTGGTGATTTTCTCATCAAGGTGTGACCTCCTACTGTGATGTCTCCTACTGTGTAGAAACCTTTACTGGTTAATGTAAGTTAGTCTTAAGTTTTAAGACACATCCACAAACATCTATTTCATGAGATTTAGTGGTACATGAAATAGTTATATTTTATCTCTAAAAACAGCTGACATTTTAATTGTATTTGAGTTTACAGGATGACCACCAACCATAACCTCACTTGGGTCAATTTTACTAGAGTACAAATTCCACTAAATGATACTTAAGTAATTAAGTACAATAACTCAGGTACTTTACTGTAGTCAAAGGTCACAGTTTGGCACAAAGCATAAACTGTTTTTTAAATATTTCAGTGATGACTTTCAGGTAACGCTATATTCCAGGATAGATTTAGTATAGTAGTAGAATGTATGTATAATAGTATAGTTTAGTATATAGTTTAGTTTAATAATAGTTTATTATGTGTGTGTCCTAAACCAGGGGCCTATACCTATAAGAACTTTATATTCTCTATAGCATTACAGGTAAATCCTTTAATCCACAATGTAGCCTTATAAAGTTTACTTTACACAGTTTGAGTTTAAACCTGCGCTTCCATACCGTTGCCTTTTTTCGTTGATTTACTGTTTCTATTGTTCTTTCATTTGTAATCCGCTTTGGATAAAAGCGTCTGCTAAATGCCTAAATGTAAAATGTTTCAGCCTTGACTGTCTTATTGCTTTTATAAATCATTTATCACATACTGCAATAAAATATTACAGACACAAATGTTTATTTAAATGTTATTGGCTAGCAGTAAAACTAATGATCAGGTATAGGTTCTGCTCCATAAAGTAATAGCAATTTGTTGAAGATCTCATAGCACACACAGATGCGTTATCATGAATGAATGAATGTCGGTTATTGGCCAAATTCCACAATACAACAAATTCCACATGGAACACCACATATCAGATTCCAACAAATCCCCACTATCCAGGACTTTATCTGTATTAATAAATACTGCCGTCACATTTTCTCCTGTAGCATTTGAATATTTTGTTGTGTGCATGTACAAGATATTTTATTAAATAATTCTAACTACTTTATCATTGCTAATAGTGGTTATTTTGAGACATTTGTAGACATGATGCAATGCTATGCAAACTTTACTTTCTTATTTAATTGTGAGAAACAACAAAACATTATATTACCTGTATCTATTATCTTTATTAAGACTGTCTTTAAAAAGATCTTGTGTAATTTGAAAAAACAATAAAAAATGTGACCGCTATAAATATTTTATTGAAAATAGGAAGAAGTGGATTTTGCTTCTTAACAACAAGAGACTGAACTTAATTTGAATTTACATTTGAACTTATTTATTCATATTTGATGGCGATTTTTTCATCTGCTCATGGCCAGTTGCAACATTTACAATCATCAACGAAGACTAAACCTGGCTGGCATCTCTGCAGGTATGTGTTTCCACGGAAACAATGGAAGTAGGTTGTCTTATCAGCAGGGTTGGGGTACAGCCCATCTGGTTTACCGACACAGAAGGAGGCCTGGGGGTCTGCGGTTGTGGTGGGCCTAGGTGTAGTGGTGGGCTTGGGTGCGAAACCTGAGAAAAGAGATTGAACATCACACTGAGTATATAACAGAAGACTAAAGATGATCTGAATTAAATACATTCACTGTATCTTCACACAACTTGCAACGTGTTTATTAACCTAGTGAGTTGCGCAAATGGTTGATCAGTGGATAAGCTCCGTTAGAACAGAACCGGCCTGAAAAATCATCAAAATCTAAGGTCCACACTGAGGCTCCGCCCAAGTTTAGGGAGTTAAGCCACTGCACCTGTTTAAGCAAATATTTAAAAGAGCAATCAGTATTAAAAAAAGCTTGTCAAACATAATGCTGCCTTTGATTTGCTCCGTACTGGAGCACAGAAGTAAATTTACCTTAGCAGTAAAGCTTTCCTGGTTGTCATAGCCCACCCAAGCCTTTCCTTGAACTAAATAGGGAACCTCCTGATCTTTAATCCATTCCACTTTGGCAGTTGATTCCATGGGGCAGATCTGTGGAACAAATAACATTTCTGAACCTCCGTTTTGCAGACTCACAAACACAAAATATAGATTTGGTGAAGTGATGCACTTTATGTTGTTTGTATTGATGTTTTAAATCAGTGGTTCTCAGATGGTGGATCAGGACTCAAAAACAAGGCTGGAAAATTACACTTCTGTTGTTGCTAACATTTATAAAATGGTCATTTTGGCTTCTGAAGCAGGTTGAGAAACACTTTAAATCAAACTTTCAGGATTAGCCAGTTAGTGTGAAAAGGAATTTAAACCTCATAATAGGACCAGAAGCCTGGTTCACGTGTGTAGGGACCGGCGTCAGCTGGACCATTGGCTGGGGCCCGGAGACCTGTTTCCGAAGTGGACAGCAAGAACGTACGACCAAATGTGGGGAAGCTAATGATCAGTCTCTCAGGCAGAGCTCCAGCATTCAGCCAGTATGTCACAGAGGCGTTCTAATGAAGATAGTTTACACCTCAAGCTTTGAATCTATGGATTTTAAATTTGAATTTATGGGTGTTGATCTTACGATATTGAGGTCAAGGCTGTTTCCACTGTCCAAGGAGCTCCGAAAGAGCGGACTGTTGTGTCCCGTCACTGAATCCCAGTGTCCATGGTAGTCAAAGGTCAAGATGTTCAGGAAGTCCACCTGACTGTAATCACAGAAAGCAGAAAATTAAGATTTCAGGTTCATTTTGTTTTAGCTTGATAAAGCTCAGTCAGGTATAGTGTATTTACCTTGTGATTTCTGGGATCTCGTAGCCCCTTTCAATAGTGCTCTTCAGAGCAGAAACTTTGGAGGATAGAATCAGAGGTGCCTTCCTTGTGTCCAAGGCCTCCTTTTCAATCGCTTGCCTCAATTCCTGAAATTTTGAGAGTGGAACATTTTCAGTCAGTTCTCAAGTCACACACAGTCAAGAAGATTAAGAAAAAGCCAGACATCGCAAATTATGTATCATCCAAACCATTGTGAATTATAAACACGCTGGACAAAAACATGCCTGATAATTCCAGTTTCGGCCGTCTCACCTTGATCAATGCAGTGAACCTCTGCTTGTCCTCAGGTGGACTTCCATTCTGTCCAGGATACTCCCAGCCAAGATCCAAGCCATCAAAGTCATGAGCGCGCAGGAACAGCATTGCAGAACGGATGAAGGTCTTGCGGTTTTCAGGAGTCGATACCATTCTAATAAATCTGCCGTGCAAAGATGGGAATTATTATTGAAGCAATTCTACATGTATATGTATTTTTCCCATGTTTAATGTGTTAAACATAAAGCCAGGGTTTTATTCATTAATCAGATATTTGAAGCTATGTATTTTGTCTACCTCCATTTATTAACTTTGTTTTTTATTCAAATGAAAAGATATGTAAAACATCATGTAGTAGGTTTATGATTTTGGCATGATGTATATTGTGTCAAACTTACGGGCTGATGCCGTTGACCAAACCTCCGACAGACAGCAAGGTCTTCAGTGCAGGATTCCTGTAAATAAGATTCAAAAGATTATAAAACAGAACTTTTTAAACACTGATAAACAAGCTTCAAATTTGGATCTTAAACCGGCAATGCAACTCAATGAACCAGTGTTGACTCATGTATAATTAATACTTGTTAATATGCAATAAAATTGTTATATATTGCTATGGAAAGAACTTTTGCTTACACTTTTTTCAAGCCATTGAGAGACTTGTACATGACATCATCGTTCCATTCAACAGTGGTGATTTCATTGGAGGGGCTGATGGTGGCCAGAGCATAGATCACATGTGTGCAGAGGAAAGGATCAACATTGTCCGGAGTGAACTTCCCCTCACCTGGTCTGTACTGGGACCAGTTGGTTATGTAGCACACCAGCTTTGTAGAGGCCACTATGAGAAATGATGACATTAGTCATCACAACATTCTTTTATTATCATTTATTTACATAAGTAATGTGATAGAAATTCTTACCAATCTGAAATGTCAGCAGGAAGCCCAGCCCTATACAAAAAAGACAACAGGTTATGCATACGGTTTTAATAGAAAAATAACTTTATTATAAATATGGAACATACCTGCCAAAAGAGTTAGTTTAGTCATTTTAGAATTGAATCTCCCACAAGTGTTCTTCAGTGTTGTATCAAGCTGGAAATGTGCACAAAAAATGTAATTTTAACGAAACAAAACGACAACGATTTTTAAACGAATGAATTATAGAAACGGTAAAGCTTCTTTACCTGCGCTGGAGACACTGAGAATGGGCTGTTTGGTGAAAACTTCATCCTTTTGTATACTTATACATTATTAATAGTTCCAAAGTACAGGTGATAAGTCCTAACTTCATCAGAACTGAGCAATAAATTAATCATATAAGCCATATAACTGGCGGATTACGGTAAGATGCTATTACCTTTAGGGTGGGTATGAAATGTCACGTCATTTCTTAAAATCATCAATATTCAAGGTTTGATGGATGGTTCCAAAATTCAAACACAATAACTTACTGTACAAATCGTCAATATAAGTTTCAAAACATTATGCCCCTTATTTACACTAATTCTACCTTAACTATGGGGCAAAACAAATCATTGAAATATTACAATACAAAACAAGTATACATGCATATGGCCTAAACCATGAAAATTACAAACATATTTGCTTGCAGGAAGACATGCATCAAGAAATCAGGGAATGCGCATTTAGTTATTGGTGCATTACGTATTGTGTAAGATTCAGATCTGTGTCTGTAGATATTTTCCATTATATTGCACATACCTGTTCATTGAATGCATTAGCCAGTGTGCAATAAACAAGCCAATAATAAACAGCTACATGTACAGTCAAAAGGTTTTTTATTGAAGAATATTTACAAGTGCTGCATTATTCACATTCAGTCCACGGTGGACAGGCTCAACATTTACAACAACTGGGGTACATGGTAGCTCAAAGAGACCTGCTGACATCACCATCTTAGTGACCTTCAAGAAAGTGGACCTGTGAGCGTACCATTCCACCCCTGTAAGCTTACATACAGCAACGTTTTGGAAAAAGTTGTAAATTGAAATGAAGCAGATCCCAGACCAGTTTAACGGCTATCAACGTTGAGTTTTGAGCGATGAGGCCTGGCGATGGAGCTCTGAATGAGATGGGGCGACCCCCACGAAACATGAAAAACAGCAGAACGAGTTCAGAATTAAAGAAATTAAAAAAAGAACATAGTGCACACAATGTTATTCCACGTAGCTTGAAAGAAGAGTACAAAAGTTTTGGTTTTGCATTTCTAACGTGACTTTTGAATGCTTCTACATTCTCAAATGTGGTGAAAGTGTAACATTTACCCGGCTGCTACCAGGGTTTGATTCTAGAACCACTAAAAAGCTACAAATGAATCAGTTTTTATGCCTCTCGGCTTTTGGCTAAACTCTGTTCTAAATTCCACTGAGTGATCATGGTTTGTAATTTACAGTAAAATTCCATAGACAAAATACAGCGGGAATTACTGGATAATAACGTTACAGGTGTTAGAGGAAAAAGTGTAAAAGCAACAAAACAGATCAAACTATCAAGCATTCCTCACGCACGTTGAAAATCGCTATATTTACAGTAACAACTTTTTAATACCACGAGACATTTTCCTCAACAAATAATAAAACATAAGCTTCTCCTCTGTAGCTGCCCTCATCCTCAAAGATTGCAAAAAAAAGGAGTTAAAACATATTAAAAATTAGTGCACACTGAATGAAGGGAAAGATAGAGTGGAATACTGTCAAATATCACCTGCTACACTACAAGTGCATCTCAGTGTGTACTTCATTTTTAAGCCATTTCTGCCACAGAATCAGAAGGACAAAGCACTTCTCAAATGTCTTGTTTGGTCTGAATTAATTTAAAAAAACAATACATACAAAAATAAAAGTAACAACATCTAAAAAAACCAAAAGGTTGCGGTTTTTAGCCATCAAACGGCTTTATGTGTTTGCAGAAATGAAAGTAATACCTTATTAATACTGTATAATAAACATGATCAGATAATCATTAACTGGATGAATGTTATCGTCAGCATTGTTCAATGTCCAGCGTCGTGCTTTTTCAATGCAAAATATGTGCCAAGAAAGTAAATAACCCATGAACATCATTTTTACATAACACTGCAGAAAACAGACAAGGCATAATGGTAATAATAATGACTTAGATAACAGAGTGATAACGCTAGCAAGCCAAACCCACTTTAACAACGAGACAATCAGCTTCTGTTGTAACGCCGCACTCATTAAGACCTTTCATCTTTAGAAAGTAGCACACAAGGGAGCGGCAGAACGCTACAATCAATCAGAGGTCAACACGGATATGAAACATTGTTCATAAAAATAATAATCAGCTTTTGCCTCCAAACGTGTGGTTAAAAAAAGAAATTAAAAAAGGTAAACATTCATTTGCAACGTTTTCTGGTCATGCTGCCATGAAGTAGCAACAAAGTTATTTTTGAAAGAAAACAGATTTTTTTCTGTACTTGATATGAAATTTGATCAACACGTGTATTTACTGTACACCTACTGTATGAGAAAATCAAGGTTGATCTTCACAATGTTAGCTTTGTTACAGCCATTGTTAAACGTTTAGAAACTTTAGCACAACCAAATAATGACAAAACCATTATTCAAGTTTGAATTTCCGTAAGGCAAGCTTCTGTTGATAAAACAAAAAACAACCAAATGTCTTCCACAAAGACTCTCTTGTATTCTACAATGACCAGTTATCAGTGTAAAAAAGCCTTTTATACAAAAGAATAAAATGACTATCTTCTTACGTTTCCAAAACTTTACACCCCACTTTACTCAACCATTTCAAAATTCCTTCCTAATGGAAAAATCCCACCACCCACAGCCCTGCCCCTTTAGCAGAAAACCTGTTCAGTTATCTTTGCGATATCAATATGAAATGCTGTTTCATTGGCTAAAATCACAGTCCCAATGAGCCAATGAGAATGAGCGGCAGTGCAGTGAATAGCAGAACTGATGGGCAGTAAGGTTCTGCTGCGTCAGCTGTGTTCTGAACCATCATTCCGGTTCCTGTGTATCAAACACACAGACAGAAAGCATATTACAAACAGGTACTTAAAAGAACAGTTTATCCCAAAATACATTTCATTATTTGCTTATGTGCATGTCCTTAAAAAAACTGTATTGTTATTTTTTCAGCAGAACATGAAAGGTGAATTTTGAAAAACGTCATTAATTTTTAAAACATTTAAAAATGTCAGAACTTTTATTTTGGATGAATAGTTATCATACATTAACAGTAGAACACAGTAGTTGAGTGCAGAAGTTACCAAGATACATTTTAAAAAATATATTATTAAAATATTTTAATATTATTAAAAAAAAGTTTTTATATCAAAAAATGTTAGAAAAAAACTAATATTTGTGACTGGTGCTGGCAAAATGATTCACAATAAGCAAATTGTCAAGAAATAGTTAAACCTTATCAAGAAATAGTTAAACCCATTTAAACCTTTAAAATGATGTATGATTTGACAAAAAAAGCATAAGCTGTCTAAAGCACCAGATATCAAGAAGAGAGCAGAAAAAAAACGCAATTTTTTCATGGATTATCAAAACAAAGGAAAGATTTAAGAAAAAAAACATACAAATAAAGAAGCTTTTTTCCAGGTAGCATTTACCTGAGTCTCGAGACACAATGGTCTCATGGGCTGCTCCGTCTCCACCATCTCCCCAGGAACGGATCTCAAGAACCACGTAACCATTGTCTTTGGGTAGCGGCAGATTGATGGATGTCTTGCCTTTGTCCAGGATCTTCAAAGCAGACTGGCCTTCATGCTTGTAAAGGACCTATCAGAATATTTCAGCATCAACTGAGTTTAGTTTGAGGATTAAACACTGGACAAAGCATTGAGATATTTCTCATCTTCAATCATGCTTACAGGAATTAAAAACAACGACAATCACTTTGGGAAGAATGAATAAATTGTTGCACAGCAAGACACAAAAACCTTTTCAAAGCCTTTTCGATGTATTGCAAACACAGTTTCAATTTGCCTACAGAAATGGCTTATAATTTCTCTCTTTCATAACCTGACAAAAGATCTTCCTGTGTATCTGATCCATAGAGCAGTTTCTATGCCACAAAGTTTCTGTGCCCGCTTCAAAAGATTATCTCCGATATTTCTGTGCCCGTTTCAAAAGATTATCTCAGATATCAAGCGTGATAACAGAAGGTTTATCTTGGGAGGAGTTTTAGAAGTCTGACAGGTGATGGTCTGATAAAAGTTACTCTGTCAAACTCTAGCCTAATGGAGCTGGTATATGACATGTACCAGATATGAGAGGCAGTCAATATCACCTCTTTGTACAGGTTTAAAGGTTTAATCATAGTTTCGCAAGGACACAAATTGGGTGGTGGGTTGATTTTACAGTACATGTGCCTTTATCTCACGTGTTATTAGGCTGGCTATTTATTAAGTACTTAGCTCACAGGTATGAAATGGTATCTCAGCTTAGACTGAATCTGAGCAAATATTCTGATGACATACATAAAGTGACATATGACCTAACACAAACATACATGCCCATGATCAGGCAGCTATAGTGTCAGATGGCAACGGGTATCACTCACTTTGTAGCCCAGCACAGCAGACTCATTGTCCATGGACTTAACATGATCCCACCTGACAGTAACCCAAGACCCATCCACCTTCCATGAGACGTTTCCTGGGGGACGGTTAGGGGCTGGAAATCAAGAGCAGAAAGTAAACACATTGGCTTTCACACCATTCTCAATGACAAGATCTGAAAATGTCCAGTTTTGGTATATGATGGAATTTAAGTCATTTAATAATAACTGTGATACATTTAAACAGATCAAGAATATTTTCCCCATTTGGAGAAACACTTAAAGACAGCTTGGACTCAATTTTCCTGATAGTCTTTTGGGGTACCTTATAATACACTGCACTGTACACAAATAACAACATGCAAGATTTTTTTACCAGTCCTAAACTGCGCTTTACACAAAAAAAATGTTTAACTTTGATAAATAAAGTCCCTGTCCAGTAACATGAGTTTAAAAGGGTAACTTTTCACCAGGGTACAAAAAAGCTAGGTTAACTGTTAATAACACCTTCAGTTTGTGGTTAACCTTTATTTACTGTTGCCATTAGTGATAGCAGGCCAGCCCGTAAGCCACAAACTTACGCAAGTAGGACACGGATAAACAAGTTTTAGTTTTTCCTGCAACAGCGTTCTTATCAACCAATCACTGCGCTCTGATTTTAAAGCTATGGTTCAGGTCTCACGTCCTACTAAAGCAGTAAGCCACATAAAGCTTGTGTTACAATAATTTTATCATAAGCAAGGAAAGGTTCTTAGACACTCGAGGGACTTATTGTTCTTATGAAACAGTGGCAACAGCACTATGAAACACTTTAAGTTCCTGTGGTTCAGCACCAGTCATGAGTTTGATTCCCAGGGAATGAATAAAATAATCAAAAATACACCACAATGTGCTGTAAGTCACTCTGGGCAAATTAATATACTTAAAGTGAAACAGAAAACTCAACACAAGAGGGGTCTTACGGGGTTTCTTGGTGATGACAGTGGTTCGAGGGGAGGGTGGGCCAGTGCCTGCGCTGTTGTAGGCCAGAACAGTGACGTGATATAGAGTGTTAGGTCTCAGGCCCGTCACCCGCGCTGTGTTCTCAAGCCCTGCGGTTCTGACGCGGTCCGCCGCGGCCTCTCGCTCATGCTGCCGCCAGTAACGGAGCTGAACAGGAGAAAATTCAACCCTGTGATTATCTCATACAGGATTAAACAGAAATAATAGGAACTGTATACTTAAGTAACATAACAGTGGGTGAACAGAACTGAAATATTTTGTTTTCAATGGACAAATTGTTCTATTCCACTACAACTTTAGATGAAATACCCTTTGATGTGCATTTTATAGCAAAGTTTATCTAAGGCAAGATGTCCTATCTTAATAACGTGTGATAATTTAATAACGTTCTTCGATCCGATCTAGACGTGGATCATAAAAAGCAACAGTCTATGACAGATAACAGCACCCGTCACCAACGCTCACAATGACTCTGTCACGCTATATATGTTGTGATGTTTATCAATCCACACACACACACACACACACACACACACACACACACACACACACACACACACACACACACACACACACACACACACACACACACACACACACACACACACACACACACACACACACACACACACACACACACACACACACACACACACACACACAGAGCTGATATTAAAAGCGTCTGTTTTTACCTCATAACCACGAAGAACTCCGTTATTGTTTAGATGCTGAATTGGCTCCCAGGAAACTAGAATCTCAAACGCGGTGAGAGACGTGGCGTTTATTCTCCGCGGGGATGCGGTAGGTTCTAGAAGAGACCGAAATATGACAACCAGAGATGATGTATGAGGAATTACAGGGGTCACTTTACAATTATCATTTATAATGTAAGTTCTAAAACCTGTTTTTTCACAGCAAAAAAACATTAAAATCATAAACATTTAAATAGTAGTTAATATTTACAACATCACCTACATTCAAATGCAAATACATTCTACATTTTATGTTTTACATAATACAATTCATTCTGTTAGGTCTAAAGATGAAGGGAAATATGATGTCTCATGAAATAAATACTTTAAATGTGAAACTTTTTTTCACAGTCTGCTCTCTCGTGTTTCCATGCATGTAATCTTAGTTTATAGAATATAACATATAGAAAAAAAAATTTCAATATAGCACAGAACAGATAATACAAATCAGCACACATGTAGTTTTACATGCCAAAAGCCTCTATAATAATATCACTATAGATATCGCTACATCACTCTTAAGTTGATACAGAAGTGACAAAGCAAGACACAAAGTATCTGTATTAATGTTTAGTATCTCTCACCCTCCTCTGCTGAGTGCACTACAGCAATCTGGCTGAAGGGACCTTCTCCCTTCTTGTTGTAAGCCTTGATTCTGACCTCAAACGGGCAGTAGGCTGAAAGACTCTCGTTGCTGTAGACGTATCGTGAGGACTCAACGTGTGGCACCTTCACCGCGGTCCACGTCGGCACACCTTGCTTTCTGAACGCCAGGATATAACCGAAGCCATCTCCGTTCTGATACTCCCTGGCCATGGGCTATAATTCACACAGAGATCATTTTAAATGCAGAGAACTGTGTGATAAAGTGACTTTGGCCAATGCTCTGATAACAATCCATGCAGCCAAATGCAGATTTACGATATAAAGCAAATTTAATGTGCGTGGAGAGAATTAGAGACCAGCTGCACTTACTGTCCACGTTATGATAAGTTCATTACGGTTTCCGCCACCTCCACCAAGGCCACTGGGCGCCACGGTTGGTGCTGCAAGACAAAACAAACAGCTATTTATATACTTTGGTGGAAAGGAAATATAATCTAAATCAATATAAATCGATTTCAGTGTGAACACAGCGATACTGGATGTCAGTCTGATTCTGAAGTCTGATTGCTATTCGATACTAATACATTTGTGATGGTTCTCTGACCTGCTTGTTTGGTCCGGACAGACTGGGAGGGCATACTTGGTTCGCCGCTACCCAAGATATTGCTGGCAATGACCAGAAACTCATAGTCCATCCAGGGTCGAAGGTCTATCACACGCGCAGACTCAGCATTTCCTTCTATGTTCGCTGGGTCTGTTGTAGTCGCATGCAAGCAATGACAGGTAAACACTGAATCACTGAGAATGACATTATTAATAACATTCTGAAGGAAAGAAAAATCACATTTTATACTATATGAACCGACTTAATTATAGCTTATTCTAGTATTATTAATTCTGCAAAGAAAATATTAGTAAAAACATTGAATAAATATTAAATAATAAAAATAGAAAATATTTATTGCTAACAAATATAACAGTGTAAGAAAGCTCTTATATTTGTGTTTGGGCCAGTCAAAATGTCAGTAGCGCCAGAAAAACAGCAGAAAAATACTTTTTGTTGAGCCGTCTTGTAACCTTATAAATATGCAGAAATGTTCTGGCATTCACAGCAAGTAAAGATTGTGTTTGTATGACACCTGCATGAGCCCTAACCTCACCTGTCCTCATTCTCTTCCAGTCGTGAGTCTGCGCTGAGCGGCCCATGATGATGTACTTGCCGATGGGGCTGTGGTTGTCATATCCACGGCTCCATCTCAACTCAACCGATGTGTCATTGACACTCGTCACCACCAAACCTCCAGGAGGTCCTGGTGGGCCTGCAGAGAAGAAGAAGAGAGCTGAGTTTGCTTGCAAACTTTCAGCTTTGCAAGAAAATCTCCAAGTTTTCTCAGACTGGCTTATATGTATGCAGGCGCTTAGTTCAGTCGGGGCTGCTTTTATTTTTAAAAAATCTGCACCAAATGGGCTTATGGGTATTAAATCCCAAGGATATGAGTCTGCTAAATTTATATTCCACAGCTCCACATCTCATTAATTCTCACAGGGCAGAGTGCCGAGAGTCACCCGGCTGAAAATGATGAAGCGGAGCTAAGAACCAAAGGAAATGGAGCTGTGGAACAGCCAATGGCTGCAGGCTGGTGAAACGAGCTTTAATAAGGTCTCTGTCAGCACCCACGACGCAGCTCAACCAAGCTGAAGTTCTCACCCCTCACGACCAGCCGGGCCGAAGCCACCGCGCTGTCCACCACCGTCTGGGCCGTGCAGGTGTACGTGCCGGCATGACCAAGCTGCCCGTTTACTATCACCAGGTCACCGATCGTCTCTTTCTGTAGAAAGTTACAGAGAAGGGAAAGAGTCTTCAGTAAACTGTATTAAAAAAGGTATTAGCCCACTTTCACTACACAAGAGAGATTATTGGTTTTTTATTAGGTGCTTAATCAGTGTTGGCTCCAAATTTGGATTTAAAAACTGGACTCTGCTGTTAAGTTGAAAGGCTGCAGCTCACATAATCAGCCAAAAAAATAATACAAAATATTATCATATATAAAAGGGATTTACTTTGATGTAAATCCCATTAAAACTAATCTTCGAATGTGAGCGCAGCCGTTGCTGGTAATGGAATGAATTCAGATGAGTTCACTAAGCTTGCTAATTTTAAACTTTTTTTTTACACTTTCTAAAGAAAATGTGATTGGTGCCTGTCTGTTTTAAACCCACAACCATGATGATGGGCTGTTATGAGCGGTTGCCATGGCATAGATATACGGTTGCCAGGATGTTTTGGGTAGTTGTTAGGCACTGATAGGCCTTAGCAAGCACCAGTAATGATATTATAGAACTGCATAATATTGCATTTGGCTAGCTAACGATTTTAGGTTGTAAGAACGTTTCCCTAATGTTTCCATTAAGCAAAATAACTTTTAAAATGTTACTTTGAATGTTCAAAAAGTATAGTATTTTTAGCCATGGCATTAAATTGTTTTTACTAATGTTACTGCAAGTTTTTTTTTTTTATAATATTGAGAGAACTTTTTTAGAGAACATTAGCCAATGTTCTGAGAATGTTAACCGTTAGCTGTGAAGCAAACGCATCAGATTTAATACGGTACTCTGTGCCTGCAGCGTTCAGTTTTCAAAACAGATATATGGAACAAACAGAACTCATGGCAAACAGTACATGCTCACCCCCTCCATGCGACGATAGTGTCCGTTTGGTTCCTCCAGGTCCAGCAGAACTCCATTGAGGGACCAGGTGAAGGTGAGGTCCATAGTCGGGTCATGTGATGCGTGGCACTGCAGAGTGGCATTTTCCCCCTGGTTGATGTCGGCATTAGAGGGCGCTAGTGTGATTTTTGTGGCATCTGTTTGGGAGAAGCAGTAAAAACTGAGATACATTGACTGCATGCATAACAAAACACTGACAGTAAATATCTGCATATTACAAAAACAGGCCATAAGTTTTATAGATATCAATAGGGCAGAAACAGTTAAACCCTAGAGGATTAAAAGACATGATACCTCTGACAGACAGGTGTCCTGTGCTGTTGGCTTTGCCCAGGTAGTTTTCTGCAAAGCAGGTGTATTTCCCTTCATCAGCACGACTGATATTGAAGATCCACAGAATCCCATCTGGTGTGACTGTAATTCTGGACAGAGCACACACATGGTCTTTTTAAAAGCTTTTATCATTATGTTTAAAGCACACTGCACGTGTGTAACATGTTAATGGTTCATTTATATTAAAAAATGCTTTTAACATGACAAGGAAAACTACACTTACAGTGCAATAATATTCCTTAATTCAAATTTAATTTAAATTCAGGAATAGAACTGGAATTTCAAAAGTGATTCCAAAGTCACTGGGAAGAACTCAAAAATTCTAAACATGTGGTACGGCGGTCTTACCTGCTGCTATTGGTCAGTAGCTCTGTGCCACGACTCCAGAAGAGAGTAGGTTTAGGAGCTGCCCGGGGTTTACACTCCATTTTAACCTGTCCTCCGCGGGCAGCGGGAACCAGCTTACGAACTGGATTTAACCTGAAATCTGGAGCCTGGACTGAAATAGGGCAAGAGAACAGGGCATGAGGGGAGGGAAAGGGGCTTAAACCCAGGAGAGGTTTAAACACAGATCACACCATCACTGGGTTCAGGCATGACTGGGTGGGCAGAGGAGGATTTGAAGTGCATTAAGGCACATGGAGAAATCTGTCAATGCTTATGCAATAATATTCTGATTGATTATATCAATGGTTCTCAAACTTTTCAGACTAACCTTTGATCAAATCACTACAACCCGAGACACAGCAAACGTTTCCTTTAATTTTCTGTCTAGAAGCGCTTGAAACTGTCAGATTACATTACACAGGGTGCTAAAAACTGAACACTTACTGTAAGTTCAAATACAGGCCAATTTTAAAGCCTACCTTCAAGAAATTGACTATCCTTATTACATTGGTTTTCATTAACCACAGTTTCTTGATGCTGTCTTGATAAAGACTCAATTTCCAAACTATTTGCTTCCTGTATTGTAAAATATACATACTATGCATTGACGTTATAAACAAAGCTAAAATAAAAGTGTAGAACAGAAACTGTAATATGTAAAAATACAAAATCAATTCTGAAAAAAAAGGTTTAGTATTTATGATTTTTTTTTAATTAATTTCCCACTATTTGTACATAAGTTCAATAGTTTGAGAACCACAGTACTATATCATTTCTTTTTCAAAAACTGATGTCTTTGCTCACCCTGAACACGGAGCTCAGCGTTTGAGTAAATGGTGCCATGTTTGTTTTCGGCCACACACTGATACATCCCAGAATCCTCCAGGGCAAGGTTACTGATCCTCAGTCTCCCATTATTCACTTCCACGCGGTCCTGCACGCAGGCAAGTGTAAAATTCAGATACTTCTGCAATTAACCACAAGCAACGTGCTGGCAGAGATATGCTGTCCATGCACCATTAAAGCCAGCAGAGGGCCATACAAGATTTCTCCTCTCAATCTATGACATACTTCTAGTTACACAAAGATAATGAGCAGGTTATTCACTGTCACACCTTGCTGCCCCTGAGACACCGTGAGGTTTGTAAAAATGAGTTCGCATATATCAGTCTGAGTCCTGACAGCTAGAGGTTCTGTTCATTTCTGATAACACACACGGTGCAGGTGTAGATCCGGCCCCATATTGCTGAGAGAATGTGCGAGTTGTAATCAGTGTGGCTGACCTGCGTGCTGAGGGGCTGTCCGTTACGCAGCCAGCGGATGGTGGGTCTCGGCTTGCCTGCGGCCGCGCAGCTCCACTGCAGCTCGGAACTGATCTCCACCTCGGAGTCGCTCATTACCTGCAGCCACTCGGGCTGGGCTGTGGAACGAGTGCACACACTGAATATATATTCATATCACTGCTTATCCACTTTGCTTTACCTTATTCTTTTAATGCAAGTATGAAAAGAATTAATTTAAAGATTCACATTTAAATAATTCATATTCCTATTTCCATAAGAACATAATTACACCTCTTTTTTTAAATGGGTTTTTAATAGGCTTTTTTGGCGTTTAGGAAAACCAAATGAAGAAATCACAACTGGAGTTTTGTGATCTTAAATCCACATCTGTTTGCTCTGAGGTCATCTAGATGTTATCAGGATGGTGTGACCTCATCCTGGTGTTGGATCAGCAGATATCGGACCAGAGCTGACAGAACACCCACCTTGCACAGAGACACGCCCCTGATGTGTTTCCCGACCCTCGGAATTGTAGACCTCACACTCATACACGCCCTCATCATCAAAGTTCAGGTCTGGAATAATCAGTGTTGGTCCGGTTACACTTCCGACCTTTGACGGCAAGAACCCATCTACCTTCCTCCAGCGGGTTTCAGGAATGGGACTAAGGGAGGATAAAAGAAGGAGAGAAAGAGAGAAAGAGGATGGGTAACGGTCTATTTCATATAGCTGTTTGGCTATAGTATGAATTAAATGATAATAAAAAGGTGTTCCTGTATTTCAAATCCCCCGGAACACACAATGATCAAATACATACCCAAAATGCACTGTGAGTCGCTTTGGATAAAAGAATCTGCCAAATACATAAATGTAAAAGCTGTCAAATCTTGGAGAGAAGTGTCTCTGAGTTGGAGACTTACTTGCCATAGGCGAAACATTCCAACTGTGCAGCCTGTCCTGCTAACGCATATGTCTCTGCAGGAAAACGTACTCGGATGTTTGGAGCAGTTTTCCTTGGGTTTGCTGTAGATCCAAAGGGAAAAAAAAGGAGTCGTGAGGCATTTATTTGTCATTTGCATACTTTACATTCGGGAAACTGGGCTTTGAAATGCTTGTGACAAGGCTCAGCCTTACAGTAACGAGGCTCAGGCTTACAGTAACAAGGCTCAGGCTTACAGTAACAAGGCTCAGGCTTACAGTAACAAGGCTCAGGCTTACAGATATAAACAAAAGTTAAGTGAGAGGTATTGTATTAAATGTGCATAAATTGTCTCTAGACGAAACTACAATGGTACAAATTAGAATGATATAAACTTGTAACTTGCTTTGAATGCAAGCATGTCAAGTAAACAAATGTAAATGAAGAAATCTATGAGTTGTCAGACATAAGACAGGTGGCAATATTTTGATTGATATTCTGAACAGTTTAATTTAAAAGTTTATTTTAGCTTAGTTTAATGGCCAAAACACTTAAATGTGTCCTACTAACCGTCAGGGTAAACTGTGAGCTGAACAGCTTTGCTGAAGATACTCTTGGTGCTGACGTCCATATTGATGGTGGTGAAACAGAAATAGTTTCCCGAGTCACTGGCTGTTGCATTAGCGAGGTATAAGTTGCCTGTCACCTGGGAAACAAACCATTTGCCCTTCTCCGGCTGAATGAAGTTGGGAAACTCATTGATGAACCAGCGGTAGGACAAAGCTGGTAGACATAAAGGTAATTTTAGCATTTGAAGGAAACAGTATACTGATGAGTCTAAAGATTAAATAAAAACTGCAGGCACACCTGGGTAATGAGGTGGTGGCTGGCAGGCAAGGAAGGTTCCAGTGCCCTCATGGACTGTCTGAGGGCTTCTGCTTTCAGGGGGGAAATCATGGAGGTCTGGAAAGCACATAACAATATGTGCTACTTATTTTCTCTGTATTTGGTGCTGGTAATTTTCAGTAATTTTCACACTCAGAGAAAGAAAATCATTGGTACTCACAGCCGAATTTGAGGGTAGCAACACGGCTAACGATGGTGCCGCAGCGGTTAAGGGCGAGACACTGGTATGAGCCGCCATCTCGCCCATGCTGAGGGTTATTTATCACAAGGTTTCCAGCGACCAGCGAATAGTGTGAATCCTCTCCGATAACTACATCTGTACCGTTTACACGCCACCTGTGAGAAACCACATACCAGATGTAATTTCAATACCGTGGACACAGGCAAATATGAATAATGCTGTAAATTTGGGCAAACGTATCAAATTTGTATGGACTTTTTACTCATTATTTTAACTAGTACTTTTATCTTGTTTTCCTGTAAAAATATGTAAACATTACCAAACAAAATAAACTGAAAAGATGTATTTTGCTAAAAAGGTATTAAAACCCAAAACAAAACACTAATTTGATACATAGTTTCTGAAGTTTTAATCTGGTTTACTGGAGAACAAGATAAAAATATTGATTAAGAAAATGCTTTTTGGCAGCCTAGGACAAAATGAAATTGAAATGGAGATTAAGTTGGATGGAAATAGTAAAGGGCATATTAAATAAATTAGGTTCTGTTTTGTTCGATAAGGTGTAAGTGCCAAAAATGTGATCTGAGTACCGGTACACAGCAGCAGGGCTGGCGCGGGCCTGGCAGTTCAGGGTGACCTTGCCTTCTGGCATCCCCTCCGGGTAGATCAGACTAGACGGCTGCTCTTCAAACACAGGCCCACTGTCGTGACCTGACACACACACATCCCCACCTGAAACAACACAAGCACACAAACTCACATGTGTAAAAAGCACTTAACAAATACTGTCACACAAAAAGCTTTTCAGTCAAATTTTGTACGTTTTCTTAAGCATGAGCACAGCTTGTAACAGAACCTGGAGTGGCTTGTTCAGTCAGACCACAGTGTGATTTAATGGCTTGCTTATCACAGAGTTCGAACCAACAACCTTCTGGTTACCAACTCAGATCTTTATCCTCCATATACTTACTAAACAAAAAACAATGACGACAATGTCCACTTGCTAAACAAAGTCAATGATGAAGTAAAATATCCTATAAAATCAAGAGTAATCCTAAGTCACTAATATTTAAATCATGCCATGTCCAGGTCCCATTCGACAGCCAGTATTCTGTGCCAAAGAGACTGGCACATGGGGGGAGTTTGTGCCTAACAACAACAGAATACTTGCACTCAGAGTGGGAGTGTACTCCACCCGGAGAAACTCAGCAGGGGATACGAGCTGTCAGATTTAATTGCATGCACTCAGCTTTTTTGACAGAAGAGAGAGGAACTGGGGAGTCTGAAGACATACAGTACAGTCTCCAGGTAGTCATGAATGCATGATGCTTTTTAAATTGGGTCAGAGATGAGTCTGGATTATATGGGACATTTATGTGCCCGTCTGCCATTCAGATTTTGCCTTTTGACTTTCAAAACCGGTTTGGGACTGAGTAAAGTGTGCATCTGTGATGCAGTGTGTCTTAGATTTGTAAATATATTGAAGCTCTACACGCATGGATATGTCTGTATGTATACTTGCTATTCATGTGTTTTATCATTTTGACAATAATATTTATTACAGTGCGGTAAAAAATATAACAGTTACAGTGTTTAAAAGCAAAACTGTTTAGGATATCACTTGTTTTCAAATAATATATTATGAATAGGCAAAATAGTTTTTCACTTGTTAAATTGCATTATTTAATATAGTATATATTTAACTGTAAGTTTATGCTTAATATTAGAAAACACAATTTGCCATTGGGATACAACTAAACAAATTTTGACTTTACACAATTTTGTTTCGCCAGTAAATGTAACTTGTTTTATTTAAACAAAGCAAACAGCAAGCTGATCAAGAAAATGATTTTTTTGGCAGTGTGTCTGCAGTTTTGGCGAGGCTCACAGAAACTAGGGCAATAAGAGTGAGGCAGAGGAGGGGCGCTGGCTCCCCGGGAGGCTTCTCACTCAGGGATTACACTGAAATTCAATGGTGTGTTGGCTGCTTCCAGTAATGGGGATAAACAACTCAAAACTGCCATTTAAGTTCTTTTCCACTGAACTCTTTCAACAGCTCATCACACAAGCTCTCAGTGTAGCTACTCGGTATGCTGTGTAAAAAACTACAAATGCTGCGATTTCATTGTTAGCCAATTCAAGTTGAACATCTGCAATAAAACCCTGTATATTCATACATGGCTATTATTGTGCGTGCTATTATTGTGCATTTGTTGCGTGTTTTTAAAGCCTTTGTTCCTTTAATGCCCATAATAGAGTTTTCTATTTATTCATAATTAAACTAAATCTATTTCAATTTACTGTTTATAATGAAACCCTATGTAAACAAGACATCCATACACATTAATGTATAGATTTCATCACATTTGCACTGCTGTGCCCTGTAAACAATTAAATTAAAGTTTCTCTGTAGCTCAACTGGTAGAGCTTTGTGTAAGCAGTGCAAAAGGTTGTGGGTTTGATTCCCTGGGATACACACTTACTGATCAAATGTACAGCTTGATGCACTGCAAGTCGCCTAGTATAAAAATGTCATAATGCCAAAAATGTCAGTCAGACATTCTTTTCCTGTTTACAGCATGCGAGCGATTCCAGAATCTGCTGTAAAGTAGACCACACTTCATGCCCACAGTCAAACGTATGGCTGTGTGAGACTAGTACATCTTTGACTTAAGTGCTGTTTGGCGAGTTAATTGCATTATGGACACAACCACATTTTTATCAATGTTTAATGGGTCCTGGATTACTTTAGCCGACAAAAACACCTCTCAAGTAAATCAAATCCCTTCTGCCCAGTGATCTAAAATAACAGAATGAATAAATAATCAGAATTTGTGGCCCCCTACTGATATACAGCCCCAAAACCATGTTCGCCAGACACATCACCTACCATCAAAGTGACACTGTACATTTCAATGATGTTTCAACGAGGAAATGGTAGAGCACAGGGAATTCAACCGGGTGAGAGATAACCAAGTTTGGGGAAAAGGCTTAGCGTGACTGCTAAGTATATTTTTAAATGAGATGAGATGATAAGAGACAAAGAGCGCACTTACCCGCTGTGTAGCTCAGAGCCACAGAGCTGATAGACAACAGACACAACAAACTCCTCATCCTCCTACTGCAACCGCACCCTGATGAGAGATGAAGCTCTGTCTGCTCCTGGGGAGAAAGAGAAGAAGACAGATGACTCACCAAAAAACATCCAAATGATTACTTCCTTTGTAGAGATTGAGGTTATGGTCTGGAGCCAATCTGATTGTGAGGTGAGCTTTCTTGAGCAGATATAAGCTGCTGGTTAATTTGGCTTTGTGTCTGACTCATACACTGCATACACAGCATTTTAAGTGTTTCTTGTTTATAATATAAATCTAAAAAGATCTGGTTGGTTTTTACTTAAAACAAAAAGCTATTTGTCAGTGGGTTATGAAAATCTAAGTTTAAAATATATATTTTTAAATACAAATCTTAAGTTAAATCATCTTCACCTTTAGGGATGTTTAGAGACTAAAAAACACTGATCCATGTTTTTTTATCAACTACAATGAAATTTTTTGCTTCATACCTCATCACCGTGAATCATGTCATTTATTAACACTGTTCTGTTTCTTCTGCTGTGTCTCTTTCAAACCTCAAAGCTGAAGAGATTCACACCAGCCATTGTGAGGACGCCTGGTCGAGCATTGACAGATTCAGAGTTACTTTGACACCATATTCCTCAAACAGTCTGAAAGCTTATTCCACACTGTCATATTTACCTTTCCCTGATCTGTCACCTGCTGTTGTGTGCCTGTGAATTGAGGCCCTAAAAGAACGAGGTCACACAACTTGTCAAATTGTCTTACGGCTAAATTGACAAGAGAGCACCAAGCAGCAGCTGTTTTGCACTGTTCACCATCCGGCCCACACATCTGCTTTGGGTCTGCAGGATTGTTTCCTCTGCTGTGCAACATTGCCCCCCCACCCGGCCCTCTACTGTAATTGGCAATAGTACTTTTTTCCTACCTCAGATGTCAATAGCAGCATGGGCTGCTGCTCTGTGGATCTCGGTAAGTAAGGCGAGACTGCAGGCAAAGCAAAGAACCACAAAGCGTGAGCACAGATGTGCCGTTTGTGATGCGCTCTTCACAAGAACGGCCGTCTGGACGCCTCCCAAGAGTCATCCGAGAGGTTCCAAAGTGAAGGAGACTATCATCAGAGAAATTCCTTAATTACACCACACAAGACGCTGATTGCCACCTGACTGCGCTCCCAGGCGCTCCCGAAATGCCTGTTTTATCGGCACTGCTTCTGTATGTTGTCACAGCGTTTTCAACTGCCCTCTACTTAGCCCATTACGATCTGCCGGGTTCCAGCACTGCCTGATGTGTTAGCTAGCCGTGTCCATGTCGCAGTGTGGGGGCATGCGGGCCTGTGGGGGCAACGCAGTAAATGTGCAAGAAAGTGCGAATGGCAGCTTGTCACGGACTGCGCAAATTGCCAAAGCTACAAATTTTCATTGGCGCCTTATCAGAAATGGAATATAAAATATATTATTCTTGCATGAGGTTAAGTTAGTTGTTAATAAATTCACTGTTATAAATTCACTAAATAAATGAATAAATTGTGTAAATAAGTGAATAAATTCACTGTTGTCAGAAATTATTGTTGGTGTGAAATATCACGTAGATAGGAGCTGTACCCATTGCTTAAATAAAACTGAGCTGCCCAGGGGTGTATCCAAAATGAGCGCTGAGGGAACCAACTTTTCCTAAAGGAAGTTTGGACATATACAGTAAATCAAAGAATTTGAGGCAACTTAAACACACACCCCGCTGGTAATATTTCACCACAGCTTCTCCACGAGTTTCTACCATCACATATTCATGCCTCAGCCCTTCTTTTCCTCTATATAAAGTCATGTTTCTTGTACGTCCCAAGGACTGCCTGAGGCAATGGAGCTTTTACTGTCACCCTGACATCTGCTAATGGGACTAAGTCACCCAAAATGGATCTTTTCCAGCAGGTGGCCTGTTTAAGCAGTTTGTGTGGAGACTTCACAAAAGATACATCCAAGGAATTTTTTTTATCATTCTGGACACCAGGAATGAAGGGTTGTACACGAGGCTTCATAGTAAAACCGATTCACAAGACAAGATTTGGTCAAACATGACAGTGCCATGAAACTGCATCACTCCCACTAGCACTTTTTGATGGTATTTTTCTTTAAAAAAGTAAAGCATGCTTATCACAAAGGGCTGGACGGTGTTATTATGTATTATGGCGACGGTTTATACACGCTACGTTAAATAGATACCGTAAACTGAGGAACCACCAAATTCATAAACTTAAATATAATATAATATAAATACTGTGCGGTTGTTTAGAGGTGTTGTTTAAAGTTATTTATTGCTCAAACGGGTCTGAGTGAGACAGCCGTGTACCTTCTCTTAAATAACACAATTAATAAACAAAGCACCAATAAATTTGCATTATATATGCTATAATGTCCACCATAGTCGCTCTTTTATAATAAACATAAGATCACTGAAAACAGCTTAGAAAACCCTTTTTATTTTACCTTTAATTACGGTGTCGTATTCATTGCGTTTGTCTTGTTTCCTCACCGACACGCCCCCAATTAGGTTGGCCGCTCATGAATATTAATTAAGAGACGTAACATTCGTCCGCTGGGTCCTAAAGCCGCTCAAATACTTATTTATACGCAACTCTACAGATTATTTCCCAAAATTAAGGCAAACGTTGAAAGTTACAATAGTTATTATGCCCCTGAACATGGATGGATCTGCAAATGTATTAATAGAGTAATATGTTATACATAATGAACTAAGAGAGATATTTCCGTACAAGCTGTTTGACTGACAGGCAGCTGCGTGTTTTGTGAAAAGTGCGCAGTCAAATACACATACAAATTAAATCAAAACGTCCGTCTCGTCTAGTTTTCGCATAAACACAGTTGGTTATGTCTTAAGTAAATGTAAACAGATGGTGAAATCAGATATGTGTCAGAATATTAGATCTGAGCGCATTCTGGAGGACCAGCGGTATAAATGCAGCTTAATATACTGCCGCTATCTGTAATGTCGTTTATAATAATCCAACAATAAAAGTTAAAGAAGAAACCACTGCTTCTGACTCTATATTAACTTTAATAATGTAACAAAACACCCCGGAAGTAAAAACAATTATCACAGAAACGTACGTATTTGGTAAATATATAAAATGTCCAACCTAATGCAATTAGTTACCTTTACCAGTTATCTTCATTTATATTTTGTAAATATAATATTTTGTTAAATGTATTTATTCATATTGGTTTTTGGCCGCAAAAAAAAATAGTGGCTTGTGACTTTGAAAAACAACTTAACACCAGCAAGCAGGTTGTCAAGCCCTGGTTGTACATTGTCAAAAACTAAATGTGAAACGAAAGAAAGCACAGCAAGTCTTGATCTACAAACAACAAAATTGCTTTGTTGTCGTTGTTTTGCTGATACTGCAAAAAATATCTTGAGGGCCAGAATATTCTAAAAGCACATCAAATTGATATTCATTGGACCGATCCAAACCTGATCTAAAATGTATGGCTTAGTGTCCTCAAGTCATGGCCTTGTCACTGAATAAATATTCAGTGTTTGCAATCCCAGTTTGCAGATAAAGTTAGTGCTTGATAGCTGGGGCTAAAACTGCATGGTGGCAGGAATTATAATGTTGATCCATGCTGAAAAAGCGCATTTATTATTCTTTGCGAAAAACAGATGTCAAAACATTTATTTTGAAAACTCCATTGCTTTCTGCTTGACTGTGTTCGCAGGTGCCTTTACCAAGAAAAGAAATTAAACTGTGTCTTATAAGCCCTACCACACATAATCTAAAGCTATAGGTCTGCTGATTATGTAAACACAGACGGTTTGACATCGTGGGCTTTCTTTCATAAGTATTCATGTCATGATTGGCTGTTGTTGTGACTGTTTGTCGTTCATCATGTTTGCTCAGAGCGATGTGTTTAAACACTGACACAAAGCTTGAACTTATTGTTTTCAGACTGAAAAATTCAGGTACATTAAACCTAATCAATATAATGACAATGCCATTAAGTCTAAAATCTATGAACCATGAAAATAAAGCAGAGCAGTGAGAATGATCAAAGTTTAAACATCAATGTGTAATTAACAGATATTGAGAGCTTGCCTAAGCTTCCTCTTTGGTGAAATGAAACACGGGGGCCATGGGTTGTTTATTTGGTCATATACAAAAGTTCTACATTGGGATATTTACACACATATGAATACACATGCACGAATACTAGAACCATCATATCTTATATTCAACTTTTTAAATATAACACCTGCTCTGTACAGGCCTACAGGATGGCAAAAGAGCTACTGTAATCTTTATTATTGCTGTTTGTCTTAATCTTACACTAATAGCCAGAAGTACACATTGGACTTATGGACTCTACACCCATATGTCCTTGTTGAACACTTACATGTAAGATTCAAAATGGGTATTAATACAAAGATGGTTCTGTCTGTGCTGTTATAGTGGTTTTATCTCTTCTGGTAATTAGGTGTTAGATCATGACTGTGGGGATTTGCTGCATTTCAGACATGAGCACAAGTGAGGTCAGGCAATGATGTTGCACACACAGTGAGTTTTCCCACAAGTCATCCCAAAGGTGTTTAAACAAGGGTTCAGGTCTGGGCTTTGTGCAGGCCAGGCAAGTTTATCCGCACCACACTCAGCAAATCATTTCTGTATGGATCTCACTTTGTGCACAAATGCCGTATTCCACTACCCAGCTAACAATTTTAGGTTTAAGAACGTTTCTCTAATGTTGCCATTAATAACAAAATTTTTATTTTAAACTTTGAAACATTTTTTAAATTCTGTAATGATTTTGAAATGTCCCACTAGTAACTTCAAGATAATGTTTTGAAAATATCTGCTATATATACTGTATATATATATATATATATATATATAAAACAAAGTTTTACTAACATTACTGCAAGAACATTTCTGATAACTTAGAGAACATTAGCCAATGTTCTAAGAACGTTCTTTGTTAGCTTGGTAACTGTTTATCTAAAGAGATCTGTGTGTAACTAAAATAGCAAAGACATTCATTATAAGGTGGTCAACACATACCTCTGGCCATGTAATATATTTTACACATTCAGCTGGGCTTCTGTTTATCTTTCAGAACCTTGAAAATTGTTAATTAAAATATCACACATTCCATTTTAAACCCAACACTTTAATAATGGCTTTCGATTTGTCACTTTGTGTAGCTGTTCCCAAAGGTTGCACTCAGGGGCCTACAGATCCACCACACAAGGGCTCACAATTCTACAGACACATCACCTCTTATGCATTATTTAAGTCTTGCCCTTCTTAATATTTCACCTAGCTGTCACTTACTGAAGTGGCAAAAATCAAGTAAAATGTTAATGGGGTTAGAGGCCCCCCATACCAAAAGCAAAGTGCACAGGTTTTTATCTGGAATTAAAGCTTAGCATTGATTCTACTTAATATGTGAAAGATTTAGCTGCCATAATAATGTACTGGCAGCTCTCTGTTTTAACATAGTACCTTCGGTTACATATGAAGAAAACTATACAGTCAATGTAAACTGCCTGTATAGAACATTGTGTGGTTGTACAGGACCCAGTAATGTATATTGAGCTGTCACCTACAGGCTGGTATAATATACTTCAAGTCTACCTTACTGTCACAGTCACTCTAATTGGTGCCACCACAAGGGACAGTGAAACACAGATACAGAAGAAAAATGCTGAGACTGGATACAGCATACGGCCTCAGACAGCAGTGTGGCAGCGAGTGGTGAAGGAAGCAGTCAGCTTAAAATGCTGTTTTTTTCTTGACTTTCATGAGTGTCTGTAACCAGATCTGTGTTCGAGCTGAAATGACTCAGATTTCACACATCCAAAAGACCAGCACTGAAAATAAAACTCGCTTCTTGTGACCGAGCCTTATCCAAACACACGAGATGTTACATGTTGGTTTAGCCAAAATCTCAGTTCTCTTAATTCACATACAGTGTAAATTCACATTTCTGGTATATTTTACAGATCTTAAAAAGCATTGCTAAAAGCATGTTGCAAAATTTGGGAAAATACAGTGGCCTTAGAAAGTATTTAGACAACCAAACCACCAAACGCATATACAGCACAAACACACTTTTCAAACAAAACATATGACAGAAAAGTGTTTGTTAGGTTTTCAAATAATGAATTAAACTAGTGAATTAAAAAATTAAGAGAAAAAGTACTCTCTTTTTTAAAAGATACTTGCTTTACTAAAAGATTGTATGTCCAAAATCTACCCTGAGACCAGACGGTTAAAAGTATTTGAAGAATTAAAAATTAAGGTTAGTTCTGAAAAATTAGCAACAATGTCTAGCACAGATATCTAATGCATTCATTCAAACATTTTCAAGTATGGCTTAAGTATCCAAAAGTATCTAAATACTTTCTGGGGCCATTGTTATTTAAGACTTAATAGTGCATATACATTATATGCATAATGCATACGTTCAGTACAAAAACCTACAACAGCAGATTGTGCACCACCTGTTTTGATTGTCCTGATATGTATCCACTCATTTAACGGCACCTCATTTTCTCCTTTTGCCCTGCAGATGGCGTGTAAGGTGGCGACAGTCGGGACCTTAAGGCCATCAGCATGCATCAAACTCACAAGAGAGAGAGAAAATGTGAGGGCGAGAGACCTGAAGACAAACAGCCTCATGTGGACCCACTAGCCCTGCTGTAACTGAAATATCAACATGACAGTCTGCAAATGTTGACAGCCTGCCAAGATGAAATGTCCTGTAATTGCTTGCCTCACTTCACGGAGGACAATGATATGCTTGTCCTTTTAAGGAGGAAGGAGTTTGAAATTTGGTGACCTTTGAAAGGCTGATTATAGTCTTTTTCTCTGTCCTATTTCTCACGAGACTTTTTTTTGTAACCGTTTAGTAAGAAGTGATATTTCATACATTGATTGATCTAATTTTCGATTCGCCGTGCGTATGCATCACAAGTGTTTTGATAGAGTATTAGCAAGTTCTTTTGGTGAACTGTATAAAGTCGTAACGTGACTGAGGACTGTGGGTTTCAATTAGGTCCTGTGCAAAGTGAAGTTACCACACCACAAATGCAATCAGCACATAATAGTAATTAAAATTAATTAATGCCACCAACAAATGACACATATGTACAATATAAACACAGCACAGATACCAATAACTAATGTGTCCGTCCCAATTAGCAATCACACAGTAAGGAGACCACGAGAAATTGCACAGCCTCTCTGTGACATACTTACTGTGTGATAAGACCTATTGGATCACGTGGGGGCGGGGCCGTGGATGGCCGTACCGAAGGACACAGCAATTATGACACCCAGTGACTCCAATCGACATGCCCTGTTCTCACTGACAGATTTGCAGCAGCACTGAATAGAGGAGAACAATAGCTGCTCTGTGTCCCATAAGTGCCCATTGCAGGACACAAAACAGAAGCTCATTTGTACTGGAGAACTTCAGAGTAGTGATCAGAGAACCAAGATAGTTCTTTTTATTTTCCACCTCTGTCTTCGCACACAGGCCCGTTCATTCTTTCTGATGGCCAGATCTTAACTGGAGCCCCCATAATTCAACAGATGTGGAAGTGCTTGACCTTTATCACCCTCTGACGATGAGGTCTGACCTCTGACCCTATGACCTTCCTGGTGAACTACCCCTTTCTATTAGATCAGATGTTTTTATTGGCACTGCCACTGAAAAGCTGCACTGACTTGTGTGCAGATCAAGGTTAAGTATGTACGCACTCCTGAGAATGAACACACCACTCAAATATATGACACTTCAGTCCAGATTCACTTCAGTTTAAACTTTACTGCAGTAAGCACATCACTCTGATTGCCTGAGCTTGTGAGTTCAGGGTTCTGTACGGGATCATTTTTCAGCAGCTGAGCAGGAACGTGCTTCCAGCTTCCAGCTAATCTCATTTCATCTCACATTAACACAGATTCTCACATCACTGTGAACGCAAGGATTTTACTTCAACTCCATCCGTGATCCATGAGAAGATTAGCGCATTCCCTCCTGTGTCTGTTGGCTAGCAAGTATGTTGAAATGTAAATTTAGAAGGAGAATCTAAACAGTGATATTAAATTTGAAGTATGTATTTTTTCAATATAAACAATCTATCCTATTCTAATATGCAGAGAGTCTGTGTGTAAGCCATTTGTAAATTGGTTCCCAGAAAATGCTATCAAAACTATCAAAAAATAGCTTTTTGTTTGAGCACCCCTACTGGTCGTGAGTTTGGGATGGGACTGTATGTCTGTATCTGTAACAACCAACTTTCATTGTTTTAACTAAATACAGATTGATTTACTGAGACTTAATAGCATATTTTGTGTAAATTAAGAAGTTAATCAAGATTAAAACATTTAGTCACCACAGTTTTTAAGATTATTTGACAAAACATGTTTAAAAATGTACTTGTTTTGGGCTGTGAGTCATTTGAACAATCATATTTGCTCACTTTACAGCATGAAGAAATTAATATTATGAACTGCTGTAGTTATAAGTTTGCCCACCGCACAGTTGCAGAAATGGGTTTATTGACTGGTGCTATGTCTCAGTTTCTAAACTTGACATTGCAGTTAACAGCAGCATGCAAACCAGAACGTTTTAAAGCAGAGAATCAAAGAATCAATCAGCCTTGTTTATAGCTTACAAGTTCTTCGCAGTAAACAGCATGCAGTTGCAAAAAATACAATTGTAGACCACCGTTCAGATTAGCAGAGCTTGACTAATAAAGTTTAAACAGCAAGTGCATGATTTTGGAATCTCTTTAATCCGTGTTACCGAGCTGAGTCTACTCAATCGCTGAGCCACGTCTTCTTTTGAAAGCAAGGGGATGGTCTGAATGTTTCATGAGTTTGTGTGGATATAGCACACGCCCTCATTCCATTAAATCGTGAAGCTATATTTACATGAATTATTTTATAAGTAATTCTAGGTCACAAGCCTGTCAAAATCAGAACTTGGTTGAATCAGCACCACCGTGTCCAAGAGTCGCTTCTTTGCACGCAGGTTCCTGAACGTGTTTCTCTGTTTCCTACTTGTTCTCTCTTTGGTTCTAGTTGAACACCTGAACGTTCACGGAGCTGCTGGTAGCCAAAGGCAGGCCAGCATTAGCAGTCCACTGTGTGCTTTTCCACAGTGCTTCACTGAGCTTTAATTTGCTGCCGCTGCTCTGTCTGTCACTATCAGCTTTAACCCCTGGCCATGGCTGTCCCCTGCCTCCCAAACACCCCCGACAGGCTCTCTGCTACCATCACCCATAAACCTGAGTCACTGACCATTTATATACTACTTTTATTGCCTAAATTACCTTGCCAGTTTTCAAAATGTGTCTGGACCAACATGAAGATTTGTTCACAATGTGAAAGGCAGCCTGGAGGAAGATTTGATTGCTCAAAAGTTGGTCTTTAAAAGATCTTATTTGTTACAGTATCAACTTTGTCTCATAAGTTTCTCCTAAAATTCATAAAAATAAATAAAGTCATACACCAATGCGACTGTTGACATTTGGTTGATGCATATAAATGTGATATGAAATAGCATAGCTTAGATAAACTGGAATTTGATGTTTGAGTTATTATTAAAAAACAATTTCATTGTGGAGTTTGGTTTCTTAAAAATCAGAGCACAGTACAAGACATTGTTGAGATTGCTTCTGAAACACATTGCTATTTAGGAGAAAAATTTAGATTTTCATTTAAAAGATTTTCTTTCCTGTGGGAGATCATTTTCAAAATATGTCTGATGCTTCAGATAGTTTGAAGGACAGGGTCTCTGTCAAAACTACGACAGAGTAACACTATTAAACAAAATGAATAAATAAAATACTGACAAAATCATGTCTGAAATGAGAAGAACATTTATCAATGGAGGAATATCTAAAACTGATTCACTTAGTAATCAGCAACAAAGCAGCTTTTTCTGAAGTCTTGCAGATTGTACTGATAAGAAAAGCGCGAGTCTTTCGTTCCATGAGGCTGATTCACAGAGCACAGTGGTCAGTACTGAGGAAGATGACCTTGGGGAGCTTTTGTGGATCATCAGAATTTATGAATTGGAGCAGTTTGTTCAGACACAAACAATAGACTAAGGCCTGTATTCTTTACAACACTGCTTAAGAAGACTTCATTACAAATGCCTTACAATTTGGTCATACAGTTTCAGTGTAATATTTCAACTTACTAAACAATGTTTCAGGGCTACAATTTAAACATATAATGTAATCACACACACACACAGAGATATATATTCTACAGGTTACCTTCAAAGCTTACCATATTGATGTAAATGTCCTTTTTGCTCATTTTTTTTATGTTTTTCTTTACACAAAAGTGCTACGGTACAGTTTACTATGGTGAATTGGCAGTAGTAGGAGAGGAATCTTAAAGGATTTATACCATAACACTGATAAACCATCATACAAGAGTGTATTCACATGTGCATCCAGTTACTTCAAACTATACATTGATATTACTATGACCCATGTCCGAAAACATATTAACACATGGCACTTTTTGGTACTTAGTGTTTAGAATGCGTGCACACGAGTTCACACAAACCAGTTCAGTTTACACAAACACATCTTTAACAAATAATGCAACAAAGTCAGAGTGTGCGTGTTAAAAGATGTTGCTTCACCGTTTGAACAGGTGTGGGTCTATCTGGCTGTAATGATATCAGCGGGGAGAGTCTCTCCCGTGTAAACAAAACGCTGCCACGTTCACACCAGTTTGCAACATTATTCCACAAGAAACGGGTTTGTTTATTACAGGCCTCTTCGCTTTTGCATGATGTGCATTAACAAAATATGAGAAAAATATCATTCCGCTTGACATCTATTGCGCAATCCTTTTTAAACATAACATGGGACGCTTTCTGTTCATAAACACATACCTGCGTGTCGTGCGATACTACCGAAAAGCTCACAAGCGAAGTAAAGCATGTAAATATGATTGTTAATGGCTTTGGATCGGTTTGGATGACAGCGGTTTGAAAGCGCTTTCTTACCTTTGTAAAAGCGGCTATGAATGAGCTCGTGCTCGGTCTGTCTGATGCTGATGCTGAAAGGATGCTGACGCCCTGCGTCAAAAACGCGTCCGGGATGCTCTGATGTTACGAGATGTTTTTCTCCCGATCAGGCTTTGCTAGATAACTGCAAGACCCGAAAAGGATGTGTCGTCCGTCCGACACGATCTCTCTCTTTCTGCCTCTGTCTCTATCTGCCTTTCATAATAGACTAAATCACCCCCTCCCTCTCTCTCCTACCATGCGCCAATCCACCTTCCACTCCCCTCCCACCGCTTTCCGCCTGATTCAAAAGAAGGGATGGATTAATGCAACCCAAGTACGTGAACCTTCTGTTTCCTTAGTACATAGTGAATTTTCACAAAGAAGGTGGGTTTCCTCAAAGGAGGTAAAGTGTGCACCCCTCCCCCAACAACCTCCCCCCCATACACACACACACACACACACACACACACACCCCTTCACACCTCTCTAATGAAAACCCCATGGCACAATATGCTCATAGGAACCATATTGTCTGGGTTCAGACTGTAATTCTTGCCTCCACACAGTTATTTGTTTAGTTTAAATTATATCGAACAACATCGTGCATTTACTTTCTGAACGTAGAATACAACATTCATGAAACTGTAATCAACTGAATGGCCATTTTTATTTAAGGCTGAAATTAGTTTCTTTGAAATTATATCATTGAAACAGCTCAGCTCATTTTTCCTAGACCACATTGAGATAAAATCGAATGGAGATCTATTTCTCATTTTATTTCTCATGAAAGAGCCCATCAGTCGTACACGTGTTTCCGATAGAGTTTCAGAAGAGATCTTAAAGAGAGCTCAGATTTGCCAAGATATCAAAGTCAAATGTTCAAATAATCTGCATTATCTACATAGATTTTATAGCTCTATACACTTACAATACGCCAGCAATGGTCTCATTTTTATTTCCCCTCTGAAACAAAGTTGATTCTTTAATGAATGGTAACAGAGAATTCAATTAAGTTCAAAGGAGTCAATTAAGTCTACTAAGCCTTAAAAGAGTAACTAAGTCTGAGCAATAAAATTACTAGTATTACCTCTGGGTTTTTATTAACCTAGACTATTACTCTTTTGATTAAATGCCAAGTGCCAGAGGATGTATTTTTTCATACAGAGCAAAGAAAGACAGCAAATATATATGACATTCAATTCCTTCCCCTTTTAATTGGTTTTGAAAAATTGGATGCTGGAGCACAATACAGACATGCTCTGATTTAAAAAAACTAGTTTCAGGCAAATGTTGTTCAAAGGCCTAAAAGAGTAATAACTAATCTTGAAATTGAAATCCCAGTGCCAAAAGAGAAAGAAAAAACTCAAAATTCAATGAGAGATGTTTGGCACGAATGAAGAAAAAGGGATTTGTTAATTGATCGTGTTGTCCGAGTATAAAGTCATGAAAGGAGAGATGGAATAGCTGTCAGGCCGTAGTAAATGATGCTGGAGCGTGATGGTTTTAAATTAATTTATTTTACAAGATTCCGGGAAGTTCCAGATTCCTTGATCGCACACGGGCAAAAGGATGCGATCATTTCTCACTGCTCTGGTCCCCTGAGGCTGACCCTGCCCGTCTAAGCTGGACCTCTGTAGGCTGGTGCTAAGAAGCCAGTCTCTGACTGACTGTGCAGAGGTCCCTGCTGTCGTATTAATTTTCATTTTGACTGCTGGAGCCTCAACAAATCTCATCAATGCTGTCACGGACTGTGGCGGCGCGCGTGCGATTTAGTCGCTGGATGATGTGATACGTATTCTGATTCTCTTTGTTCTGGCCGTGTAATGAATAGCTATTGATGTCAGAAGGAAACCTGTCACTCACTGTGTATTTGCATGTAGAAGAAATAACATCTTTACAGACCTTTGCCAAAACAAACACTTACCCAGAAGCCACTGCACACAAAGCGATATACAATATACAGAAAACACAGTATCATGTATGGTTGATAGTCACATTAACCACTTAAAATCCCTCTCGTCCAATCAGATTCAAGGCCCGGTTGTATAAATGTTGTTTTAAAGATGCTCTAAGTATTTTTTTCTTACTAATGGTTTACATCTAAAGAAATACTGTACCTGTGACAGATATGCTAAAAATGTATGCTCACATCACTCATGGCCACTTATATGCCGGCGGCCATGTTGTGATCACATGACCATCTGAATGCAACTCACTTTATTGTGGTAACCCACCTATTACTAACACTTTAAATGACTTTTACAAATGCATTCAATCAGTCACTAGTGTATATTAACAACTGCACATTTTTATTTTTGCCATTTATTGATCGCTCAAGCATTACCAGCTGTATGGACAAAGCAGGTTCAGATTTACAGAACAGATGGCGTTAAATTCTTAATATCACCACTGTATTCCACAGTGAATTTTGATGATGAAAGAAGCATGTAAACAACATGAACTAAAAATTATGCTGATAGTGTTTCTGTCTGGTTGCTGTATCGCTAAAGCTTTACTGTATCGGCTGGCTCCAAACCTTCTGTAGCAGAGCACAGCTCCATCTGTTGCTTTCAGTAGGATCAATAGTTGTAATTTCTAATGATGTCTAAAAGCTCTGGGTAACTTGAGCATTCTGCCCAAGGCCCCACTGCTTGCCTTCAACTGCCACTGTAAAGCAGCCCTTCTGTGCCCATATATACAGGAGGTCACCCCATCTCTCTGCTGGGCTGATCAGAATACTCAGTCCTGATTGTGTAAAGCTACAGCAATACTGCAGATTAAAATGCATTGTATGAAAAGTGAGAGTCTGGCTAAAATTACTTGAACCTGCAGCCAGAAAGAATCATAAATCACAGAGCAGTAATTTCAAGAGGTGCTTTTCCACTTAAGAGCTCAATAGATGAGCACATACTATAGATATTGAAACAAGATAAAACATCACACTGCTGATGGCATCAATATATTGAAGGACACACATGCACATGCGCGCATGCACACACACACACATACAGTCCTTCATGTATCACACAAACACTGTTGACATCATAAGATTTAAAATAAAACATTATTTGGTCAGTAACAAACATGGGCAATGACCAAAATGTCCTTACTAAACTGTGTTTGGCATGTTTTACCACATTTGTGAGGACATTTTTAAAGTATGATCCTCACAAATTTTGAAAAACCAGCAGGCATACGGGAATAAACTCATGAAAATGCAAATCAACAGAAAAAAAAAACTTCTTGTATAAGAACTCTTTTATATGTTCTGGATAACTTTTCTCCTTTTTCTCCCTTGTTATTCATATGTCCAATCAGCAGAACCCTCATCATTCTATTTCCCTTCCATCTTCAGGCAAAGGGACAATTAGCATTTAGATAAGTACTCTAGGATGGCCCAGACAGCGGCTGGTCCTCTCTAGAAAACTCTTCATACCCTTGGGAAACAGACTCAGTAGCTGCAGTCTGAGGGCACTGCCACTCTTAACTGAAGGCTGGCACCTGGCCGTGGTCCTCTAGGGGCTGTCTGTCATCTCTCCTAAAGGGGCACTGTACTCCCAGCTGTATATGCACATATGTGTGTATGCATGACTTGAGCAGAGACAGAATCCGTTGATTGGAGGCCCTGCTGGGCTGCTTGTCAGACTGCAATAGTCTAAACACATGCCCAGAACGGCTAGACATGTTCTTTGAAAAATATGCCTCATTACCTCCCAGCTAACAATGTTAGGTTGTAAGAATGTTTCCCTAATGTTCCAATAAAGTAAAAAAAAATATTTAGAATGTTCTAAGAATGCTCAAAATGGCAATTTTTTAGACAACAATAATCATGTAATGGCTTGAATTTGAAAAAGCTACCAAATTATAATATTAAAAAACGAATGTCGTTTTACTGCACATCACCTGGTTAAACTGGATTGCAGGTGGTTAGTAAACAAGATGCAGGTTGGCACATTTGTTTAGTGAATTTGGCCTTTACATTATTTGTGTGAAACTGTGCTGTTGATATATTCAGCCTCAGAATGAAACACATATGCTTGACATGAATCCACCAGTGATTGGCCAGTTTTGCTGTTGTGTCTTTTGCATCATGCATCATCCTCCATTTTTTAAACAAACATCTAACAGCACACATCTGGGGGGTGCGAGCAAGCTTGCCAGATGAAGAGCTGTTTATCCCTGCCACCCGGGAACAACAGGGAGAGAGAAAACAAAAAGCTCAGGCCAGTTTCAGCATCTTTATCTTTAGAAAGTGTCAGGCCAGGCTGCCTGCTACAGAGCACCAAATCCCCAGGCAGGGAATAGACGATGTGCGCTTTGGCAGTGCTAATGCCATCTGCCCGCGGGGTATATTGCGATGGCGCACCAGGGCGCTGCCAGTCTGCAGCGTGTGACGTGATATGGAGTCAGCACACACCTGCGATACAGCAACTGGGACATGCAGCAAAATAAGATGCCTCGTTTTTGTAGCATTAGCACCAGTTGCCCATGTGCTACATTTATTTTTTCTGCCCAGCTGCCTTGTTGTTTTTGTACAGCTTCAAAGTGTCTTACTGTAGGTTTTAACAAGGAACTGTATATTAAGTTAAATGTTTAAGATAAACATTTCCTGAGCGGTTTGTCAACCCAAGTTCACTTAAAAAGAAGGCTGAAGTTTCTAATATAAATATCCAGCATGCAAAACTGTATTGCAGTCATGTACTGTATATATCCAATATGTATATATAATGTATATATACAAAATTCAGGGTTCTTTAAGACTCTAGTTCAAAGCTCATTATACTCACATGACCAAAGGCACTCTTATAATTCTTCATTTTAAACCAGCTCCAGGAAACACAAAGGGTTTTTATCTGAACTTATTGGAGAGATGTGTGTTCACATTGAGGTTTAGATGAATTACAGAATTAGCCATGCATCAAGAATGAATCTTTCTGTATCTGCATGTGCAGATGGTTGCATGTGTAATTTGAATCTGATTAATTCTTCTATCTTGACTGGCGTATTGAAGATGTAATAATATTCTGACACGAAAACAGGGACGCTTCAGTGATGGCCACAGGTGGAGTGAACCCACAGCAGATGAACCACCAAGTCTCAGACAGACCACACCCCTCAGCTCTTATCACAGTGGATGAATCCCACGGGGCCCGACCCATTAAACCCCATTATCTAGATAGAGAGAATATGAGAGAGCAGAACCATTGATTTGTCAAAGGAGGGGGAGCAGAGATAGCTATCATCTCTTGTCTGCTGGCAGATCTTCCTGGGGAGTTTGACATTTTTGGAGGTCCTCAAAAGCTCGGAGGTGACATTGCTTTGTCATAAGACAGCTGCTTTGTGTCCAGCTGATGTTGGGCTTGGCTCAAACGTCAACAGATCGACTATTTTTCAAATGAACATCGACCTTGACCGAGCCAGACACTCATTTCTGATCTCAACCACTAAAGAGAAGACTTTTAATTGTGGAATGAAATGAACTTCCTTTCAGCACTGTGGTATTCGAGAAGCTCTGCAGATAAAAGTGATGTGTACTCTTTATGAACCGAGTATGCGGAGGAGATGCAGTGACTCTGAAACAGAGATAAAAGAATCTCTCTGCATAATAATGAGCGATATTGACGCAACTGCAGGATTCACTTGTTTGCCACGCACATTACACATCTTGGCAGTCCAAAAAGTTGAGAAAAGTGAAGGAGGATTAGTTACTCATACTTATCTTCATTGCTTTTGGTCTCCCACATCTCAGAATAGAAGTTCCAATCAATATCTGATGAAACTGATGCTTGTAAGTGCTAAAGCAGTTTCAGATTCTTCAGGTAGTTCTGAGTTCACCAGAAAACCTCGGTGTAGGTCACCCTGACACAATGACTGCATCTGCAAAATGTGATGATGACTGGACTAAAAGTATGCTAATCCAGTTTATGTTATTGCAAGTTAACTATTGTAAATTAAAGTCAAGTCTAGGCCAACTAATTTAAATTAATGTTGGATAATACTTTGGCAGTAGAACTAGTTTCATGCAATAGTATTTACATTTATTCATTTGGCAGAAGCTTTTATCCAAAGCAACCTACAGTGAATTCAAGGTATACGTTTTTATCAGTACTTGTGTTCCCTGGGATCGAACCCACAACCTTTGCACTGCTAACACAATGTGCTACCAGTTGAGCTACAGGAACATAAACAAATCACAGCTGATGGTCCATACGGGGATCGAACCCGCAACCTTGGCAGGTAATTTAATAATATTTTAATATTTACAATTTATTTAATACATATTTTAACAAATCAAAAACACCAAACATAAAAAAACCCTAAAATTATGTTTTGCATTTGTTTGTAATATGTTTTTTGGTCTGATGGCAAAATAATTATTTAGCTGTTGCCTCAAATATATACAGCAGTGAGTTATTGATTCTCTGCTTTTCTGTATCTCTGCTGAACTGTATGTGGGGGTTCAGTTATGCAAAAATATGATGGTCACACTTTGATACACTGTACAAAAATAATTTGTGCTGAGAATAAGTTAAAGTATTTAAAGTAAAATTTGAACATGGAATCTAACTTAGAAAACAGTGGATGTAATGAAATGCGTTTTTAAAAGATTAATACCTCTGACTTTGAGGACCCTTCATTAATTATTAATTGCATATGTATTTATTTTACACCCCCTCCCTTTTCTGATTAGTTACTACTGTATGCTCAGTGCTGATGGTACCCATGACACCATTCTGGTGGGGGTTGGGGGGGTGGTCTGTGACATGTGAGCTAATTGACTTCCAGTGGCATTCACCCATTATACCAGCTGGGCTAGTTCATTCAGATCTCCTTTCATGTGCCCTCAGGGACCAGAAACACCCTCCTCCACCTCCCCCCACAGAGGACACGGAGTGTGAGAATATATGGATGGATGGATGGATGGCTGGAAAGACAGAAGAATACAAAAATGGACAGAAGAAACAAAACCACAAGTTTCAGATGGTTCCACGTCTTTGTGCCGTGCAGGACATTAGTTTGAGGAGTATATTGGTCTACTGCAGTCTGGTCAGTTGCTTTAAGTGACATTAATTATTAAGAGCTTGCTGAGTGATGGAAGCTGTAGCTTTTAAGCACAAAAGCCGCCTGATGTTTTGGACTGACCCATTTGATTAATGAACAGTAATAAGATTACTCACGGACACTCTTTGTTTTTCCTCCCTGATTGATGTTCAATGGGTGACAAATGTCACATGCCCTTGATTAATTGTTGAAAGGTAGGAAGACGCATTTATCACGACACAGCATTCCCGGCATGTCTGGCACTCAGCGAATTCCTTATTTATTTATTTTATGTGTATATTTTATGTATATGAAAAAGCAAACATGTAATTCATACACTTGTGTTCATGCTGATTTCATACATTGTTGAAAAATGTTTGTGCCATTTTTATTAACAACAACAACAACATTTGAAAACAGAAAAACATTTCAAGTCATCATGTAAAGAGTAACAAAATCATACAGAATATATAAATGTACTTGCACTATATACAGTATATATACACAAACAAAAATATTATTTATATTGCAGTATACATATAAATATATGGCAAATATTTGGGAATCATGAATTATTGTTTTCTATTAATAATAATATTTGATGAAACTGCTTTATTTTTCCACAAGAATTTCAGATGTTTCAAATTCTTTTTCTATCTTAAAATATCCAGATTGTAAAACCACCTAGACATTTTTTTCTTCCAAAAAAAGTCACATTGTATTTCTGTCATTGTTTGTATCAATTAAATAAAGAAGTATCACGTCATTGACTTGTATGTTGTGGATACATTTAAAGTGACATACACACAAAACAAACTTGCACACAAAAGCAGGGATTTAATTTAGAGGACAGGAGAATGACTGATGGCTCACAGGGCTTTCAGACAGATTGCATATGTGACAGATCATAGAGTCTGAAACAGATGTTGTCTGACAACTGCATGTCCATCAGTGAGGATCAATATTGGTCATGTATTTGAAAGGAACAGAAGGAAAGGTTGAAGAACACGTCATGTTTTATACCCCATAATGTAGATACACACACACACACACACAAACAACTACCATCTTCTTATGGGACTTACTAACTGATGCTCTGAGGCCTCTGTAGAAAAGTGATTCTGAGAAAAGCTATTTAAGATCCAGTGTGACTGGATGACCCGTAGCTCATTTCTTTAATCTGACACCCTTATTAGAAAGGCTGACATTACATTTCCTTATGCATTTAAATAGACAGCCACTCGGACAGTTAAAAAGCATCATGCTAACTGGAGGGTGTTGTGCTGTGTGAGGTCACTGGAGCAGTACGGGGCTTTGACTGATGTCAGATGTTTGTGGTGGCTTGTTTAAAGTCTGCAGCCTGTATAATCAACTACAATCAGACTTGTTTGCTTTGGCAAGCACAGCCTTAATTTACAGATTTGACAAGACAATTTGGTCAAAATGCCGTGTTTATCACAAACATAAAAAACAATGACCTTTTCAACAATGTAAGTCTTTGAACTTTAGTTGAACTACAGACATACATATTTTCACAATTATTTTGTATTTTGCATGCATCACATCCCAGGTAACAAGAAATGTTCTCAGAATGTTGGCTAACATTGTCGAAAAGTTCTCTCAAAGTTATCAATAAATGTTGGTGTTTGTGTAATGTTATATATTATATTTTAAAAAATGTTATTCTTAACTTGTTAGTGGAACATTTTAAAAATGTTACCAAATAAAAAACTGAACAATGTTATGAGCAATAACGTTAAAACAAATGTCTAAAAAAATGACTTTTGAAAGTTCCTAGAACATTCACAATAACATCAACATGTAACAATCAATTTTTGTTACATAATGGAAATGTTAGGGAAACATTCTTGCAACCTAAAATTGTTAGCTGGGATCTGACCATCTCTAATCTCTAAATGTTTCAAACTCTCATAGCGCCGTTGACGTATCATAATTTGCTAACCAGACTTGTAGGCAGTAGAGTCTTGAGGGAAGCGTAACTGTCAGCAAAGCTTTGCAGGAGGCCTCAGTTCCCTTGCTGGCTCTCTGCCAGCGAGCAAAGAGCTGAACAATAAATGGCAGAGCTGCACATGAGACTGGACAGTTTTGCTGTTCTTAGCTTTGAAGTTGCAGGTGGCTTTGAGACATGGAGGAACACTGGTGGTAAACATTAGATCTTCCTTCTCAACACTCTTCAGCCAACCGCAGCTCAGTTAAGCAGTTTATGAGTTCCTAAAACACAATTACAGACGGTTTTAAGAGAAGAACTACACACAACTAATCCAACCAAACCTGTTAACATATATTCACTCTTAGATAATGCAATTAGCAGTACATCTTCTTTAGACTGTCTCCAAAGTGCCCTACTGTGCAATACAGAATGGCCTGTGATTTTATTGCTTTTATAAAGGCAGAGAGCTAATGTTTTAAGTTTATATAGAGGACAATCGTGTCCAATATCACCTGAATTATGGTTCTCCACTTGAGAATAATCAATAAACTCAAATGGGTTTAGTGATCATAAACATGGATGAGTGCCATGCATCGTGTTTGCAATGCAAAGTGTTAAAGTGTTAAACATGTCAATTTCCCCTCACATAATTCTCCATGTATCTTTCACGCAGGGCTTAAACCTCAATAGACATTTAGGTGAACATCAGTGGTCAACATTATTGTTTGTTTTTAATAGTTAATTCTTAAATTATTACATTTGATCCCCCAACCAATCTATGCAACAATAGCAAGACTATTCAGCTAATCTGTCTGGTTGGAAGGTTTTAATTCAGTTCCAACCGTTTTAATTCAGTTCCGTTGTTTAGTATTTCAATTAAGTTTCATGGTTAGCTCTGTAGAGCTTTGCACACTGTGAACCACGGCAATACAATTTGTGCTGGCAAAACTAAATGAGTAAAAATGGACACGGAGGAGCATCAATCAAGATTTTGGCTATGGCATCTGAAGTCCAGCCTCTTGATGGAGCGAAAAGTAAATTAAGGAGTGACTGTATGAGAGCACTCAAGAAGATTAAATGAGGTTGGAGGTTCAGGACAGGTTTTATCCAAACCTGGCATGAGTTTGTCACGGTAACATCTGCTTATGTTTATCCTGGAGGAGAGATACAATATAGACAGAAAAAAATGCATCCTAAAGCTTTTAAAATCTTTTTAAAAGTCTCAAAGACTGAAGAGCTGAACATCTTTTCTGTTTACTGAAACTAGTAAAAGTGCTACATTTACTCTAAATTGATGGGACTGACATATTTGCCTACATTGTTTTCAGCTTAACCCGGCATAAACTTTAACAAAACTCTGTGTCTATTAGAGAACAACAGACGTAATTAATTTCAGTTTAATGCTTTGCCACTCTTTCACATGAATCATTAGAGAATGCAGTTTGTCAGCTGCTCCTGCATTAAGAGAGTAACCTCACTCCATTTATTTGAAAAGTAATTACAGAGTCCCATCCAGCACGGAAGAGATCAGGGTCGCTTTAAGCTCAGCCTATGGATATTTTAGCTAATGGTGTCCGCGGGAGATATATGTGACAGGTGTTTAAAGGCCTGAGCTTTTGCCTCAGATGGCGGAAGACAGAAAGCATTAATATTTACCGGTCCCGGAGGGGTCAAGGCAAAATGTATTCATCTCTGCTAAATAAAATATGTCTGTTGTGCACTCTTCTCCAAGTCCACAACGATTTATCGTCAAAGGATGGTTATTAATTTCACCACTCGTTTTTTGTGCATCCTGCCATCCGTGCAAACGAGAGAAGTCTTATCGGCTGCATTAAGCAGCTAAAGTCATTATAAACTTTTGGATGTGTGGAAATCAATGAGAAAACTGTGCCCTAGTGAGTGTGGATGCTGACCTGGTCTGTCATATAAGGTGATGCATTTTACTACTAGTCAGAATAATAAATGTGCGAAAACATTTTAACATTTTAAGCTAGCATGAATATGAATAAAGTCTGACTATATTTGACTGACACCATCAAATTGTTACATTTATATACCACAATGCATGTTAGCTTGACACTCAGTTCACTGTGAAGCTAAACAAATAGTTTAGCTTACAGAATTCAGACTATAAGAAGTGTATGTTTTATAATTTCTTTGAATATAATATTCAAACATTTATAATTTTATTCCCTTAAATGTTACTTTCTCAAATTCAAATTATAATTCTGTTTGTTATCTCAAATTAAAATTCAAGGTCTAAATTGATTAAATTATTATTCAAAAGGCATTCTCAATTAGTTGCCGTATTTTGTGGGAAACTAATCTAAATTGCTCATTTTAAATGAATAAAGAGCATTTTCGTGCTAACAAAATAACAAAGAAAACAATCAACAGAACAACACAACTGTCAAACCATGTCAATTTCAGTCTATCAAAATGTTGTTCTCAAATCAGATCAAATAATAAGGGCTAGAAATTATTTAAAGAAGCACAAGAGTCGTAATCAAAGGCAGGAACAGATCAGAAGGTTGAGAAAATGACACAGCTTTACTTTAAAGAAAGACGTCTCAAGCAAAGGTTGCAGCATCTCATACACGCATACATGGTGAACACAATGACTGGCCGTTTGTCTACAGCCAGGATCACATAAAAACACTGTTAACCTGCAAGATAAGCAATTGAAAAAGCTGCTCTGATGCACAACTGGCTAAAAATTAAATGCCTCATACTGAATATAATAATTATAATAACTGGCATATCATCGTATGTACTGCTTGCTGTATTTAAACAGTAAATTAAATGTGACATGAGGACAGCTGTGGCATTTATTGTCATTCTTGTTTCATGATGACTACAGTAGATTATGCACATTGCCAGTTAATAAGTTCACAAATGATATTGGGAGAAAAACAGAGTATGCAACATACCATCAAATATATAGTTGTATATATTTTGTGAACCTTGTCAGTCCACCGCAAGGTAAGAACAGAGGCAACAGTCTGTGAAGATGATAAAAGTGTCACACGTTCAAGGCAAGGTGAGACAACAAACTGTAGGCTTGTCAAAATTTGTTACTGTAAGTTGCACCACTCACAAAGCTACAATCTGTGAGCACACCAGAATTAGTTCGCCTGTACAGTAAGTTACCGCTTGAACTCGTAAAGCTGGTAGAGATATTGTGCAGAAAACAGAACAGCAAAAGGCAAACGAGGAGAATATTGCTTTGAGGTATTGGAGAAACCAGAATTAACGGTGCGGTGCGGTCCACAATGTGGCCTAAATAAATTCATAAACACACTTTTCTTTAATGTGAAGGCATTGTACAGGACATCACACCCTTATCAGGAAGTTACAACCTGATATTCAGCCCTTTTAAAGAGCAGTTACATGATCTGCTGGGCCTAGACGTGTCAGAGGTGAAAGGCATTATGGGAAACTGATGCAGTAATACATAAACAGGAATGACAAACCATTTCATTTGCCTAACACAGTTCAAATGTACAAAACGCTTGTTTCGCCCTCATTAAGTAAGTGCAGAATGCTACAATGGTACAATTCTACAGCATTTGCTATTTACATAATCACTAAAGGTACCTGCCAGGTGCTTTGAAATCGGGAGGTTAGTGACAAACCTGGATCTTTTAAAGAGGTTCAAGATGTGACCTACAAATGATAAAAATGACACAGAAAAAGTCTCATTTGAAACCCCAAAACCACCAAGCCAAGCCATTTAACTGAACCTGAATCCAAACCTCGGCATGGAGTCTTTCATTTTGGGATGCACCAAAAACATTTTTATTATGAATTATTATGGATTCAGATACTGTAAACACAGTAAAACTGCCAAAAAGAAAACAAATGTATATTTACATAGATGATTACAGGGTCGAGGCCCGATTTGAGAAAAAATAAATACACAATATTTTCATTTTGTTATGTAAAAGTTACATTAAATAAATTGTAATATTAACACAATAGCAGTGATACAACAAGATTAATACTAAAAAGAGCAGCACAAATAACAAATAAGACATAACCCCTTTAATGGTGACATTACACTTCATTATTTTACATTGCCACAAACATGGTCCTAATATAGTTTGATCTGCTTTCACAATGAACTTGTAACAATGTGCTGAAAATCACAGCTGGGTAATTCAGTCAGATTAGCTGTTACAACTGGATGTGCAGTCATCAATAAATTATCAATATATTAGTCCCTATTATGTTTATAAATAAAATAAAAATAAAGTGGGGTCCAAAAGTTTGGGACCACTAGTAAAAACAGGCCATTTCCCAATTTAAATGCATTTTTGTTCATTAGGAATTATATTATCAGCATACAAATTGGAGTAAAAAATATACAGTTTGAGAATTTTCCAGCATGTTACTCATTTGAAATGGCAGCATGCGTTTGAGTTGGTACAGACATCTGTGCAACACCTGATAATACACGTTATCCCAGAATGATCGGTAATAGTGCAAAATCTTCATTTTAGGTCCTAATTGTTCTTTGCTTTCAAAAAAGTTTTTATTTACAGGTTTAAAAGTTTTCTCAGACTTTTGGACCCCACTGTAAGTACATGAAGACCTCTGGGAGAGGGAAAATGAAGATTTTAGTAGTGCAGAAAAAAGATAATGAAGATAGTATGAGAGCTCAAGCTAGAGAACAAACTGCCACTCTGAGTGGTACTAGATTTACAATGGCGTGTTTTCAGGGAGGCAAAAATAATGCGACACCGCATAAACCCCTTCAAATTTTGTGGCAACACTTTGTTTCTTCTGGAAAAGATTCTGAGTTAGAGAAGAACTAATGGGCCATTGCCTCTTATATACTGTTTCTAGTTCTTGCTGTGTTTGATGAGAACTAACAGCGCCTGACTCCCAAAAGCTCAGTTCTGTTTACTGATTCTTTATGTTGAGTTATTTCTGTCTGTTACTGTCTCTGAACTCTTAGCTGACACTCCACCAAAGAATTGATGCACCCAAAATGTTTTTAGACTCCTTGAATAAACTTATTCTGAAACCACGATCTTCAGCAAGCTGATTAGAAAACAGCGACAAAAGAAAAACAAAATGTGATCCATTTTCATCTTCATCATTATTCTCCTCTGAGGACTATATAAAGCAAAAGTTTTATTAAAAAATGAATATATCATTGTGTATTTATCAACTTCTATTAAAACCTCTCCATTGTCCTTTGCACTAAAATACTACCATGCTTCAAAATAATGTCTTTTTTCGTCATTTACAAGTGATGCCATCTAAACTTCAGCCTATTATATCAGTGGCATTTTTTATAGTTGCAGCCAGTGGAAATATATAAACAAAGTTCAGATCAATGGCAAATGAGAGCATGATACCAGTCCAGTAGCATATACAGCATATATAGCCGTTCATGGATCAGAGGTTTTTGCAAAGTCAACATAAAAACAGGAAACATGAGATCCTAACGTCCAATTTCAACCCGAAACCAAGATAAAACATAGTGCATAGCTTTGTATAGCACAGTCACCTGCGCCGGCAAAGTATACAGAATTAGTGTGTTTGGACGCATCTATAAGCTGTGAAAAAATCATTCACTGCGGAAATATCAATATGATAAACATATTCGCTGACATTCTGCAGTTGAGTCGACCCACAGTTGATATGTCACAGAACCGGTGCTTGTTTTTCCATTTCTTTGATGTTAGCTACAGTAAATAAGAGGGTGGGGCAGATTAAAGATTTTATGAGATTAAAAAAAAGAGCGTAAGCCACACAAAATGCTGGAAAGGTCCAAGTTTCCACCCCATTGCCCTAAAGGCACACGAAAAGTCTGTGTGTGTGTGGGGGGGGGGGGCTGGGGACACAGGTGAGACTCATGATTCTTCAAACATAAACTTTTCATTGGTTTTCAAACACCTGCTGGCTCACCTGTGTTGATTTTCTTCCCTTCCCCATACCTTGTTTAGGAGGATCATGCACTCCGGTGCTTTGTATGTGAATACTTTCTCATAATTCTGTCTGTATATATATTTATTTTCATGTGTGTAGTGGCACCCTCCGGCCTGCTGGTGGCGCCATCCCCAGATCCGGGTGCTATGCCAGAGAGTAAATGGCATTAACAGGTGATGTGGCCTCTGAGCTCTCGTTCCCCTCCGTTTCCTCTTTGTCCTTCTTAACTGTGTATTGGCCAATGAAGGAGCCGTCTTCATTGAACTGGCCGTCCCCTCCTTCACCATAGTCCACTAGACTGTCATCGCTCTCTTTGACGTTGCCATCCAAAGACGTCTGGCTGCCCTGCAAAGGCTTGTTGTCCTCATCACTGCTGTTGGGCAGAAGAGAAAGAAAGAGTTAAAACACTTTCACATTTGCGTCTTTTTTTAACGTATCTACACTTGCTCAGAGTATAATGAGCTAATTGAGGTCGTGAACTGAGAGAACATCAGAAGTTTGAAGTTCTTCCCCCCTCAAGGTCGAGCTCCTGAATGAAGAAGAAACCCGGCTAAAAATATCAAAACGTCAAATTCCTGTTTTACAGACATGCCCCAGCTAACAATTTTAAGCTGTAAGAACATTTTTCTCATGTTCCTATTAAGTAACAAGAACGTTATTTTGAATGTTCTGGGAACAGTCGAAACGGCCACTTTTTTAGACGCTGTTTTGATAACTTTGAGAGAGCTTTTAGAGAATGTTAGCCAATTTTCTGAGAACGTTCAATGTTAGCTGGGGCTGCATCTAAATTTAATGAGAAGATTTTCAAACAGTTTTGCATTTTGACAGTTTTGCATTGTGCATCAAAAATTCTGACTAAACCACACAGCGGGAAAAACAACTTTAGAGACACTTTTGAGAAACAGAGGAGTTGCAGTTACTTTATGACCAAAAATGACAACAAACTTTTCTTACATTCTTGATACTCTATAAATCATGTAGCAATGCTCAGTTCAACTACAGTATCACAGGTCCAGATTTCATCTCCCGTCCTGTGCATATCACACACATGCATCTGCTGATTAAACAAACCTCTGCAGGGGGGTAATAACAGTCATGCATGGGGAACTCTGGCCCTATATTAACTCAGATGCACCAGGCAAAGCAGAAACAATAAAAGGAATGCTGAAAAAATGCCACTGTTTTCAGATCTTAAAAATCTTTATTATTAAATGGAGACCCATCTTGTTTTATGCATCTATGGACCTTGTTGTAAACTGAATTACAGGTAGGAAGCTACAAGTAAATATTGCAAATAAACTACTTTAGCTCCTTACAAAATACGGTTTACAACCAGACTACATGCTGTTATCCATTTCTGGGGATCATAAAAATGCTTTTACCGACCTCATATATCCTCTCTATAAATCTAAACATAACGCACTTCCGTGTAATAAAAATGTTTAGCTGAAACATAAATAGTATGATAGCACCAGGTGGCATGGTTGTCTGCATGCACCATGGCAACCGGAAAATCAGCTTTTCCAGATTTTATTCAATCACGCTTCCTTATCGGCATATACACGTTGCCCGCCCCTTGCACACCTGTATAAGCTCCAGGTAGGCCAGGTGACAAGAGAATCATTTTTGATTTAATCGATCAATCAGTCCTCAAACAATCACCCGCTTCTTACCTCTGAGAGTTGATTTTACCTCAACATCATTTTTGACAAAACAATTATTATGAAAATTGTATGATGACATGATTTAATGTTCAGCAAGAATCAAGGTTGTTCTGAAGTTCTGACTTTTTTAGAATGTGAAGAAAAAAATTATGAATGGATTAATGAATGAATAAATAAATATACTGCTAGACATAATAAATATCATATTGTGGTAAAATCAAATTATGATCATGTTAAAATGAGAAGAAATTAAGCAAAATTGGCATATCTTGATAGACCAGGAGTTAGTCATTAAAGCATCTAATTTATGCTTTCGAGGAACGATGTGTATTAATCGATTAAGATCAAAAATGTAAAGCAAAAATGCTTTAGTTCATGAATTCCAAAGCCAGTTAGTTTCTCTCTTCCATACCTCTCCCTGTCAAGAGACCTTCATTGGACCAACAGGAATGGAAAACACCCAAGAATACAACGATGAAGGAAGAAAAAGTGAGAAAAAATAATGAACAAACCAAAATATTATGTATCATCAAAGGCACTTTGAAATAAAAAGAGAAAAAAAAACAATGCATTGAACATCATAATTGGTAAACAGCCCTGAGCTGGTAATCTGTCATTAGCATATTGTTTGTTTATTTTCTAGATGAAACATTCTTCTGAAACTGATTGAATATAGATTACTGACAAACCCAAGGGCTTTAATCTGCAGCAGAATTCTCTTCTGTCAGGTCGCAGGAATTGCATTTTAGAGCATCAAACCTATTGTCAAAATCACTGAACATTTGAGATATAAAATCCTACATTTTGCTAGCCAAGTTCTTGCATGCAAACTTGTAGTTTAACTGAACTCCCTCTCACCAAAGCAGAATCATTTCTGTGTTTCATGCAAAAAAACATCTGTGCATTTGAGAATCTTCGCCTGTCATTAAATTGCGATTGTGTACTGCGATATCCACTGAATGGCTTTCAAGGGTAGAAAAACCTTTTGCCCCTTCCCCTTCAAAAAAAACCCCCTGAAAAGTTCATTTAACATTGACGTCACGTTATTTGATTTTTACAATGTTTTCCTTTCAATAAAAAACAGTGATTATAATTTTGTTTCATAAGGAAATTATACTGAAGGAATAAAATGCTTCAGTGCTTGACATAATATTTCAGGTCAAAGGATTTGATGTTTTCTATACACTTTTAGAAATGAATGTATTTTTACGAACCTTGTAAAACGTGTGTTATTTTGAGTAATCAGAATAAAAACTGAATGCGGAAAAAATAGCTTAGTTTTTACTTTTGACTTTAGTGTGTTTAGTTGGCAGTTTTAGTTCCATAAAACTGCCAAGTTTGAGGGGCCAAAGAGTTTAACACCTTTGAAAAGCTTGATTACTGATTGGTCAGCCACTTTACTTCCTGCTCTGACATCCACATTGTAACCAATGACATGCTCAGGCTCAGATTATGTGCCAAAACCAAATACCTGTTCTCGTTCCTTATCAACCCAGCCGCCAAAATGAAAGAGGGGGGAAAGAAAAGCGTTCATGAAGAGGAGTCGACCACATCATGTTAAATGGAGACAGAAGTTAGTGCTAAAGCCACTATGAAAGTGGAAAGGGAGGGTTAGCACGGCTAAGCCAATCTGTTTGACGATTACGGCCTCTGACCACCTAAAAAGATGCTGTTTTAGGATTAGGACTTAAAGAACAACACTGAATATTATCACACAGCTGTTATACACAAAATTGCTAAATGTCACAACACATTCAGTTTTGGTTTAAATGCTAGTTGTTGAATTTGTTAGAACTGGGTTAGATACATTTACACTCTGTTGAGGTAAGTCAAAAGCAGGAGTTACAGACATGTCAAATGTTAGCTCAGTTACAGTATTGTGAAAGCCATTTTAAAACTGTAGCTACTTATTTTAAAATAGTAAACTACAGTCAAGCTAAGCTTCTGTAAATGTTGCTGGCCTTAGTAGTTGGCTATACCACACGTCACCAACAAAAGACTATTTTAATTATATGACTGTCATATTAAACTATATATAAAAAAAATCGAGCACACTGTGAAAAGAAATTTGCAGGTTTTTTCAACTTGGCTGTACAAGTCATTTCAACTTACTATTTTAAACCTGTCTGGTGTTGAGTCACTGAAACTTTTTTTATAAGTTATACCAGTCAAGATTTAAAACTAAGTTAAAATTATGTGTCTAGTTGTTGATTAAAGTTGAATAAACTTAATTTAAGGCAGCAATTATTTCTAGAGTGCAATATTTATCTTGTTTTGTTATGCCACACAGACACTTTAACTGATAAAGCTACAGTATTTTTTAAACAGCTGAACTACAGTGACCTCACTGAAAAACATTAAGTTAGAAGTGTCACTATCTTTATCAAGCTACTCATATCACTTCACACTTCAATCTGATGTATTTCCCAGATCTCGCTGACACTCTTTGATTCTTTTTGAGAAGGTTGCAATTTTCACACCATTTTGAAAAATGTGGCCTTATGCAACAAAACTTGAAAGGATGTTTAATGCAAACTTGAATAAACCGACAAGGTTCTGTTGCTGACAGAAACTGCTTTAACAGTTTGCTAGGGTTTGTTCACACTGCCCCAATAAACACATTAACCAATGACCCTCAACAACCAACAACCATATGATGGTGTGTGTTGGGGCAGTGGGAACACACATTAATTCCATCCTGCTGTTTCTGGTCAGATACAGGGTGAGGTTTAATCACACACTTGGCACTATGAAATTTGAAGTTTGGATAGGTGAGGTAGAGGTAAATCTGAGGCCACATTTACAGTAGCTGGTGTTGGTGAGACCAGGAAGCATGAATCAAAAAGTGCACACTGACGAATTTTTAACTCCATGGTGATCAAAATGACCTGAGATCTCATTTTTGTGCTTAAGGAAAATAACAGCCTCTTGTAAAAATGTTTGTTTTTAAATGCATTCAGGTTTGGGGTTGTTTTAGATAGCTTGCTATTAAGCATTTGTTTGGTTAGTTGTTATTTTCGTTTAGAAAGAGAAAGACTCATTCCCCTCTGCAGGGTAAGAGCTACGTTCAGGACCTGTAACAGGTAAAACAAAGTAATTCATCGGGTTAAATATCATGCATGGAACAAACTGCATATAAAGTCCTTCAAATGAAACATTTGAGCCTTTTTTCTCTAAACATCTTAATTACGGTAAAAAAAGATCATAGTGCAAACTTACTGATAGTCGAACGATCCATCTTGGTCCTTATGGTCAATAGGATCTAAGGGAAGATCTTTCTTCTCTCTCACTGAGGAAAAAAACAGACAGACAATTAACTGTATGTAATTTATATACAGTAAACAGCATTACTGTACTATACTGTACCGGTCGGCTGCATCAATACCGTAATAATAAATCAGTGTAAATCAGTTTTGGTGTATTGGTGTGTATTCTTAGCTAACAGGGAACATTCTCAAAACATTGGCTACCTACCTACATACATACATATATATATAAAATCAAGCAATAACGTTAATACAACATCAAAAAAACATTGCTACAACTTTCAAAATAACATTTTATGTTTTTGTTACCTAATGAAAACATTAAGGTAATGTTCTTACAACCTAAACTGTTAGTTGGGTATTGGATTTTACCTGGGTATTTTCCTCCTCGACTCCTCTTGATGAAGCAGACAATGAGCAGAATCAGAACCAGCAGAGCGACAGCACACATGAGCCCAATAAACCAGCCCTGAGTAGCGATGTCTTCCGGCTCCTTGTAGGCTGTTAACCACCAAACAAACACACAGAAGACAGCAGGAGAAAGAGAGGTAGAGAAGAAGACGTTTAAGTTTGTGATGGTACATCCTTAAGCTCCCACAGGTTATCTCAGAAGAACACTTTCTCTTTCTGCAAGATCTGTTGCAACAGAAAAACATCAGCTGAACAAAGTAACACCCAAATGAGCCCTAATAAAATCTCAGCCAAGACGGCAGGAGACGACAGGATTTGACAACCATCCTTTATCAAAAACACATTAGTGGTGAGAACAGTGGACCTGGATTTGAATTACCCATCTTCACTCTCTGATAACAGCATCAGAGCACCGGACAGTCTATGTTAAGAGTTATCTGATGAATAATGAAAGTAAAGCTAGTAGCTTGCTATAACCACATCATCGAATATATCAGACTTTTTTTTTAATAGCTGTATCTTGTAAACCATTTTGGTCCCTCCTGATAATACAAAATTTGGACTGTGACATTTGTATGTGCTTTTTCTGAGTTTAATGTTTATCCGGGTGTTTAGACATTGTTGAAAACGTCTGAAATGCAACTCAAAATTGCTTAATGATAGTGGCTGTATTTTGGTGGAAAATTGTGGAGGGATCTATCAGTGAGAGGAGCAAAACATAAAAGAGATTGTTTGGATTATTATGAGCTCAGTTTTCTGTATCAGAAAAAACCCAAATGGCATTTATAAGGCAGAAGGATCCTTATCGTGTTGAAGATCGATATCTTATTGAGCGTGTTCCTACAGAAAACGCTGTGAGATTTCATCTCGCTCACCACACCTGAGACACACATGCAGGCGTACTGCAAAGACAGCTGCTGCTAGAAAAATTACTGTTTGCTCATGGATCTACAGTAAGTGATGGCAATATACATGATAGATGAGGCTCTCCAAGGATCACAATCTCCACACTGTAACATTTACATTTAGCAGATGCAAGTAACTCACACCCTGCTGAAAAGACCAGGAGAGCTGGTCACCAGCATATGTTGTGTTTTGGATGCTTCCAGAAAGACCTTTTTGGCCAACCAACATGGAATAAAGCATGCTGCTCTACCAGCTTCACCAACCACCCAGCCAACATGGAACGTTTGTGGAACGCTGGCTAATGTTCTTTAAAAGTTTTGTCAACGTTCAAAAGACATCAAAAAACATTATCTGCTGTAACAGAACTAACAACCAGCAGAATCTAATCTGAAAATTCAAACTGGTCTTTTCAGCTGAGAATACATTAAATGTACATTGCCTGGGTTTTGAACCCATGACCTTGGCATTGCTGACGCCAGTTACAGGATAAAAAACAAACATCACAGAATGCAGTTGCATACACGTTGTTGTAGTTTTTGTCTAATTCAAATGGTGGAGGTCACGTTGAACCGTTTCTTAGTCCTTTCTTGTGTCTTGGCCACCCCTCACCTCTGCCTGTCTCGAACGTGACATAGTCGCTGCTGATGGTGTGGTGTTCGTGGGAATACACTCGCAACCGGTACTTGACCCCGGCCACCAGCCCGGCCAGCTTAACGGGAGGCCCATTTACTTGTACGGTTGTCATCGAATTAACACCTTCGGGGGGAGACACAAGAGAAGTGTCCATCAAAGAAACAGAGTGGTCCACAGAACAACTGCTGGCCAAATGTAAGCACACGACACTGGCCTCTTCCACAGAGAGTGGGTCATGTTTGTTAACTGAGAAAATTTGACGCATCCCTCCTACTCTATACCTCAGTGAAATCTAGATGTTCACAGGCTTTGTGGGCGATGTGAAGAAAATTTTCTCTGCTGCTCCGCTTTCTAAAAAACACTGTTGAAAATTGAAATCAATGGCCAAACAGTTTTGTGAATGTTGGCTAATGTTTGTTCTGCGTGTGTGTTAAAAATGTGTTTGCATAGCCCTGGCTGGACTAAAGTGGATAGGACCGATCACCACAACACATAACAGTCCCGTAGCCAATCAGCAATAGAGGGAGTTACATGTTTATTGTTCACTGTTATGAGGAATAAAGGGAGGTGTGGTTGTTTAGGTGTCAATTTCGAATATCGACAGTGTTTCTCAGAAATCAGTTACTGTACCTTTAAGAGACAATTTATAAAAATAATATTCTACAGCATAAGAACGGTGCTCAGAGCAAAACTATTAAAAAAACTTTGCTCAGCATACATTAAAATCTAGCACTGGTGTATTGGGGCATCATTTGCCTTGTGGTGTCTGTTAAAAACAAGTTGCAAAATGTCTCACACTGGTGTAAAATGTCTCACACTGTTTGTTATAATAAACCCAAAACTAAAGTGAGGAGATGTGTGTCTTGTCTCAGTTACCCATGAACCTCCGCTCATCTCTGAGGAAGCTGAACAGTGGAGAGACAAACCCCAGTGGCTTTGTCAGGAAGTGTACATGGTGTTCCAATGAGGATCCATGATGTTCATGAGAAACTCCAAGCGAAAACATCATGCACCATGCAACTCATGGGTTGGCATGGGTTCGAGAAAAAAAGACATATGCAAATGTGACCATATAGAGCAGAGCATACAAGTAGCCATTCGGCAATATAATATGCACAGTGAATAACCACTTTAGTGTCTGAAAGTGCTGCTTTAAAGGTGCAGGGTGTTCATATGAAGTTCAAGCCACAAGCTAAAAGAAAAGGATTTATTATATAACCTGGGATTGTATAATTCAAAAGCTTTTGCTAATAGCTTGATACTGCACCCGATAGCTTGATTCTCCACCTATGTATTGGGAGCTATTAGCATGTGCATTTAAATTATATTTATTCCCACATTACTGCTCATTATAACAGTAGCTGATGACTCTTGAATGTCATTATAATCTAATGGGAATACATCAACACCATCTCATTAGCCGAGGAGCTCCCATTATGACATCACAGATCATGCCGTACATAGACTGCATGCAGCCGACACAATTTTGACTCAACGTTGTGAAAAAAATGGGGGAAAAAAGAAGATGGAGAGGAAATGCTAAAAGAATTTTCCATTCCACATCCTGTTAGCTTGTGCTTATTAGCATTGGTGTATTTTCACCATAATCCGACATTCTACTATAGGTAGTCAGTACAGCACTCCTTAGTGTAAAACAAATGGGTTCAAAGCCTTTATGCACGTCTTGGGTGAAACCCAGATCCCTGCTGATACAGTTTTATTGGCTTGGCGGGGTATTACATCAGCATATACTGTACAACATGTTTCAAGGTTAAATGTGTTACTTTGACTCTCCCATGGAGGAGACCCTGAACATGAAACATTAACCCCGCCATTATCCTTCTCTCTCTGAAACATTTCCACCCAAGATAAGAAAGAAACAAAAGCCCAGGGGGCATCAATTAGAAATGCCAGGCCTGCCAGCATATGGGATGTGACAATGGTGGCCAATATGAACTATGAGCCAAGCAGCAGTGGGCAGCCAGACAAAGAGCGATGCTGGGAAGCCAATGGCAGGGGTTGAGTGAGCAATCACATCTGATGAGCTGAACAGATACTGTAGCTCAAGGACAAAAGAGCAAGCGAGAGAGAGAGCAAGATGGTGTATGAGAGAGAGAGTTTTGTATAGGAATATACACTGTGGTCAAACGCCGGTTACGTATAATCAGTGCTCAGATTTCCATGCTGTTTCTAGCTAGTTTACAGTACATGCACAGGCACAACAAAACATTGGCACAGTGCAACAAAACGTATTTTGGTTTGTTCTCCAGTACAGTACATGCCTAATAAACAAACTGAAAATTAACCTACCGTCCCACTATTTCTAAAGAGAGCACACGCTCTTCAAACAATCATTTCTTTGATCAGCATTTTTGCTGTTTTCCAGTAAAAATATCTAGCCATGTTAAAAACAAGATAGATTTGCTCGAAAAGCCAGATCGTATAAGCTAATAAGACCTTGAATCGTGAAGATTTTGAATCTGATTCAGTTTTATTCTAAGCATTTTACTTTGTTGTAGACATTAATCTAAACACATTTTTGGTAGATCTATTTTTAAAATAAAAAAAATTAGGGTAAAAAATACTCTTGAACCTTGTTTTTGTAAGTAAATATATCTATGATCAGATATTTTTACTGTAAAATCAGACAAAAACACTGCTAAAGCAAATGGTTTGGGCACTGAGAGCAGTACTTTATGAACTATTGTATAATAAGCACTCACAGTTACTGCTTTACAGAGCAAAATTCTCAGAGGCCCAATTACAGTAAAATGTGCAGATCTTGGTTGTTGACTAATTCAGTCTGAGGCCTCTCTCTCCCTCATAGTTTTAGTCCAACCTCTCCTGTTCTAAGCCACCAGTGAGAAATAGAGCTTTCTAAAGGGAACATGCATGACTGCTGATGACACAAAGCAGAATGCAGTATTGCATCTAACCATGATATTACTATCTATCAGTGAGAAACAGGCTGGAGAAATGAGGACTGCCTCAATATTGTGCAGTTTAGTGCTACAGACACATTTGTTTATGTTTACAAAGTGCTTCGGAAAAATAACATTACAGAGAATCAATGCGGGGAGATATCATAAATGTAACGCAATTCTAATAACGTTTACGATACCTCCCCATCGAATAAACCTAAGATCCCTGTAATGTTCATTGCGATGTTCTGTAAATTTGCAGTAAAAATGCAGTAAAAAGCCTGATGAAATGTATTACGAGCGGGTGATTTGGGTCTCCAGCAGGTCCAGTAAAATCTATGTCCCCTTTACAAGCTCTGGGTAGATGCATCTGGCTCTTACTCTCCGGCGTGAACTCTATCACAAACGCGCTGCTGTCAACGGAGAAGTTGTGCTTCCAGCTGACGTTAGCAAAGTCATTGTTAGGATCCACGGTCAGATTCCAGATCTTTACATTCGGGGCTATGTAGAACAGGTGGGAGAGGAGCACACTTTGATATTAGGTTAGCTTAAACTTAGTTATGCTTAAACGTATAGCTTTTGAATAGCGTGGCTACAGCATGTTAGCATAATTTGCTAGTGTGTTTGACTTGATTTGATCTGACGTATTTCTTCTGTTTTTTGCTGAATCAGCTAATGGATTTAACCTTATAGTTTAGCTTACAAAACCACGTGAGCCATCAGGCTGTTTGTAAAGCAAGCGTCAATATTAATTCTGTGTAATCTGAGTGTTGTGCGGGCACAATACGTACATCAATCATGCCCCTGTCCTAACTGGACGACTAACTGAGTCAGACATACATAATACATGTCATGTGAACAATGTGAAATGCTGATTTCATCTACTAAGATGTAGTGTGATGTATTTAAGTGCACACTGTGTTATCAGATACCCAGCAATTTCCAGTCCACTGTTTTAGGAGAAATGGGCCGAACAGGAAGAGTTGTGGTGGAAACTGTCGTAGTTGTGGTAGTAGTTGTGGTAGTTGTAGTAGTGCTAGTAGTAGTAGGTTTGGGTGGAGCAGCAGTTGTGGGGGCGGGCGGGGCTGGGGGGGCTGGTTCTGAGGTAAGTATTGTTGGGACTGCGACAGTGGAGGGGGGAGGGGGAGGAGGAGGGGTTTCGAACATCAAGGCATCTGTAAAGTTAACCGCTGAGAGAGGAAAAGAACAGAGAGAAGTTTAGGTGGAGATTCTAGGGTTAGACACCAGAGAGACAAACCATCTGAGAGATGCAATAAAACACAGAGTGAGTTTGTTCAATGGAATCCCCACAATTCACCTTGTCTGATTACTCGGTAAAAAAAAAAACCAGTCGGCTGCGTTGTAATACTAGCAAACTGCATACTGCACAGTATATGCACTACACTGCATACTAGTTTTTAAAATATTTTTTAATATAATATAATACAAGTTTAATTGAGCAATTGGAATCCAGCTTATTTCGAGTAACTTATCTTAATTATCCATGAAAGATATTTATAAACATTTGCATAAACATCAGCAAATATCCTGCAGTTGAAAAACCCTGCAAAGGCCCCATACAGTACAAAGTATTTTAAAACTGACTGTTGTGCACCACCTTGTGGAAAAACAGAGTCACTACAGACAGATGCGATGCAGTTATGTTATATTCCCACCTAGACAAGTGCAAAAATACTAAAGCATTTTCAGATATCTCTGTAGGCATTAAAAGAAATCCGGAACAATTATATATACACCATCAGATCTACAGTGTCTTTATAAATTTACAAACTGTTTATTTGTTAAAAATAACAGAAAGGATGTGGGGAGTTCCATTAGAACAGCGGATACAGAGAAATTTTCAGTAGACATCTTTGTGTATCAAAGCTGTTACCTTGGAAACATTTACAAAGCACCAGTAACCAACTCCATAAAGCGCCAGTTCACAAAATACAAATGTCCAGACATGTTTCTCCAAGACAGACAAACAAGCAAAACTGAGGAGTGAAAGCAAAATCCACAGCCAAGATTAACCCAGCCAGCCCGTGACAAACAGCCTCAGAGTGTCTGGTGACATTAAGATTTGCCAGACCAAGACAGTCCATGCCAACAGATGTGAATCTTATGCAGAGGGGTGTGGCTTCCAGTCAACACAGCCAATCAGCCAACAGCACAGTGCGCTCTTACCTGTACCATATGTGTCCGACTGACAACAAATAAAAGTCCTTGAGCGAGAGGAGGGGAAGGTGATGCTGGCAGAAGCAGTGACATGCATTGCCTAAGCCATCATTTGTGACTCGAGCTATTTTAACATTTATTCTTGTTAATACTGAAGGAGTATCTTTATACAGCTGTGTCTGAACTAGCTTGTTCTGTTCTGTTGGTAAGCCGCATGTATCATTATTTTTAATAAAGAATAATGGCTATGCAGACTATGGCCACAATTTAAGTCTTATGGTACTATATTCTCCATTAGCAACCCCCCCCACACACACAGCTCTTCACATCTTATGAAAAACAATAAGTATGCAAAGCAGGCTCACTATTTTGGGAATCTTAATTTGGGAATCAACTGAAATTTAATGCCTTATGCCCCAAATCTAACTGCCTGTATCAAGGTATTACCACAAGAGGTCGCTGTTTCACCAAACTTTGTAAAAAAAAAGTTATCTGACTAGATTTTTAAATCAAATGATGAGCAGAGCATGCTGGGATATGCCAAGCAAGGCATGTGACAGGAAGTGATGTCAGGACTAACGTACTGTAGAGAGGTGCCATCAGGGATTAGGTGTAAAAATATACATGTCAACCCATATTTACCCTCCAGCAGACTGAGCTGCACGTTACTTAACATTATTTGTATGGATCTTAAGGCACAATGGCAGTATTTTACCAACATGACAAAGAGATTAAACTACAGTAATCTACACTGAGAGCAGATTCAGTGACCTCACAAGAGCCCATCCCTGAAAGCACACAGTGACAGACGAGGACTGACGAAAAGCAGACATACAGAGAAACACTGAGGGACAGGCAGCACTGGACAGTGCAGATCAGTACATTTCAATCCAGTATCAACATCTAAACAACCTAAATAAGATCCGTTCATTTAATTGGACTTTCTGTTATAACAAGTCTTAATCTATTAGAATCTATAGTTGGTAAATAGTTTTTCTTTAAGCATAAAAGTAACAAAATCGTGAGGTTTATGCTTAAAATGTATGCAAAAATCATAATTCAGATTCTGTTTACTCCTTAAAGTCATAAATGTTGCCAAGTGTCAAGTCCATGTATCTTGTTGTAGGTTGTTTGGATTATTTTACTGGAGAAATAGAAAAATTCTAAGAAAGATTTTTGCAAAAGTGAGCCAGTTCTGATTGCAATTCAGTTTGGTGGCACCAAAATTACGCACTTCATCTTTAAGCAATCAAATGCGTAACTTTCAAGTGTAAATGAAATCGTCTCAGTGAGGCTGTGGCTGTTTCTGATTGGCCAGAAATCTCAAATGCGGTTGAGAGCTGAAGTACTCAGCTGCACTGTCGCATATTTAAGGAGGATAGACAGAAAATGTGAGGAGACTGAAGCAGAAATAGAGCAGAGCAAGAGACAAGCGGTCATGCCCCCATTACCTACGACCGTAGAGTCGGTATCTGGGGTGCCTTCAGTGAACACCACAGGAAAGACAGGTGGAGAGTAGGGGAGACACATGAGAGAAGATCAGAGAAGAAATCGAGCCGTTAAGAGAGAAACAGACTGAGTTAAAGACACCACAAAGCATCAGGAAACAACAGTGTTGAATGAGACAGGAAGTATTATCGAGCGAGATTAAGAAGGAAAGAACAAGAGGGTGGAGCACAGACAAGAACAACCAATGATTCTGCTCTCAGATTCGCTAACAGCAACACAATACAGGACGTCAAGACGTTTGCTAACCTTCGTTAGCGAAATGTGGCGACTCTATGGCGTACACCTCTCCTGCCCCGACCTGTGTGCGAGCGGCCAGGTAGAACTTGTATCGGGTGTAGCGCTGAGGCAGGTTCATCGTGTACTCCGTTACGTTGGGCGGAAAGCTCTGGACCTTCCTCTCCCCCGCCTGCGTCCCGTTCACTGAGGTAGCACCAGCGGGACGGAATAGAAAAAAGCATTTTTTTATTAAAAATAAATCACAATTTCATCTTTACCTTATGTTTACAGTTGCCTCAAAAGTATGTTTAAATTTCATTGTTTTACTGTAAATAACAAACCATATCATTAATAATATAGTGATACATGAAACGTTTTTAGCTACTAACTAGTCAATTTTTGAAATTACTTTTAAACAGGTGATCCAAGGTCTTTAAAAAAGCCATTTTTCCTAATACAGATCCTTGCAGTTACAAATATGCCACCTTTTATTTACCTATTGTACCCTAGTAAGTTATCTATTGTTTTATCATTTGAAACAAACACTTTCTGTGAAATGCTTTGAATAAAAGTATGTTTGTGCTATCAAACAATAAACGATAAATAAGAAATGGTTTAACATTTTGTTTTATAATGCAATAATACTCATACATTTTTAAGTGTGGCTTATGAGTCCAAAAACTTGTGCCTGAAGTTTCTTTTGGTGTGTAACATCTGCTCACCTGTTTGGTACTGGAGTGTGTAACCAATCAGGACACCATTTGGCTCTGTGGGCTTGTCCCACTTCAGGTGAACCACATCTGTGTGCTTCTGAATCTTGAAGTACTTTGGAGCTCCTGGTTCTATGAAAAGATCACCAGAACCATTCATGTTATATTTAGGTTACAAACATCAAAATTTTTAAACCTCATTATAGCTAAAAAGCTCCACAAGCCACTAAAGCAGGTAAAAACACTGAGTAATGTGTTGACTCTTACCTCCCTCCTTAGTCTGAAACTCCACGGCGTTGCTTTGCGGTCCCTCGAATTCTTTATTAGCCACGACCATGTACATCTTATATTTGCTGTAAGGATAGAGTTCGGTGAGGATGCCAGAGGGTTGTTCTGCCGTTGTGAAGAAACCTTTGTGCAACTTTGTCTTATTCACTTTCAGGCCCTTAATCAGACTGGCCTCCCTCCAGTAATACAACTGAGAAGAGTTATGCAAGAGACGCTAGTTAGTTTTGTCATCAAATCAGAAACAAGTTCCATGGTGTTACCATCACCATCCGATATCATGACTGTCAGTATTGTTTTGTACTGCAGCAAAATGCTTTCCAACGTTATGATTATGCAAAAGTCGTGTACACAGCTGATGACTGACTCACTTTGTATTCTCTAAACTCTCCATTCACAGTGCTGGAGTCCACCGGGATCCAGTGAACATTTACTTTGGTGCTGTTGATCTTCGACACCCTGAGTTCTGTAGGTGCAGCAGATGGTTCTGAGGAGGCCACAAAAAGTATGAGAGCAAATCCAAACAGTGAAGACGTGGTACTACCTGTAACTGATTGTAAATGTCTGACTTATGAAATATGAGACACTTACTGTCTTCGCCAGAATACCCGATGACAACGTTAGACTCTGGACCGGGCCCAAAGTCATTGACGGCTTGTATTTTGACCTCATAAGGAACATAGGTGTCTGTATTATGGATCGTGTGCTTTGTTCTTATGGTGGTTATGTTGTTCCATTCTTCATCTGTGTCTTTCATTCTCCACCAGGCCACATATCTCAGGTTTGGCCCATTCCTCTCTGTGTTCTGCAGGGGCTGTGAGATGTACGGATTGATCAGCTCAGTAATTCTGCATTCACACAGTCAGTGTTTGACAAAGCATTTATAAACAGGTGTGACTCTGGAATTGCCCTGTTCACACAACAGATACACAGGTGCCCCTTTTTATTCGGTTTCCTTTATTTACCTGCCACGTGATCTCCATGTTGTTTTTCTTGCTTCCCCAACCTTTAAGACCACTTGGAACCACATCAGGAGCTAAAACACAGCATCACTAGTTAGTAATTGTCTCTCATTTTGCTTCATTTTTTACTTCATTTTAATTAGACAAAACTACTTTAATGGCCAAAGTTCAGAAAAAGCTTTTGCAGTAATGTTAGTAGAACATTTTTTAACGTTATATCATATATCAAAAATGTTGTTCTTAAGTAGTTAGTGGAACATACTACTAAAAACACTACAAACTTGGAACATTGGTAATGTTTTTTTTGGCTTAATGAAAATGTTAGGGAAACATTCTTACATCGTAACTGTTAGCTAGGCATGTGGTTTATATAACATGTAACTTACGAGCTCCGCTAGTCTGATAGCGTGCTGAGGGGTGGCTGGGTTGACTCTGGCCCACAGCATTGATTGCGATGACTCTGAACTGGTAGTTGACGAAGGGTGACAGCTGCAGGTTAACTGAGTTTAGGTTGCCGGCATGTATTGACAGGTTCTGCCACTTTCCCGGTTCCCACCTGTCCTCTTCAAACTGGACGAGAAATTCTGCAGAGAGAGAGAGAGGGAGAATTAGCACATCTTTGAGAAGGTGTTTGAATGAGGTTAGTGTCAGATTGTACCGCACAACAAATGATTGTAACATGACTTTAAAACTTCTTGTTTTTATTGAACACATTTCTTACTACGTAAAAATATATGTGAAAAAGTATTTTGCATTATTACATGATATTTTGAAGCACTCATATGCGCTGCAGTGGTGGCTAAACTAAACTATTAATGAACTTGTATGAGCCTTTAAATTTGTCAAAGTGTTCACCTTTAATAGTTACAATCAGCTAGTTTCAGGGTTTGTGCATTAGTGAAATACAATCTACCGACATCAGCTGCAAAGCGATCAACTCTTATTAGAAGATGATTATAGTTTTCTGTCACATTCTGATGGAAAGGCAGAGGTTTAAGTCACAATAAAAGCACAGGTGTCAGCCTTACCCGTAACAGGACTGTTGTTTTCATTTCCAGGCACCCAGGTGAGTCTGACACTGCGAGCTGAGGGATCAGACAGCTCAAGATCCTGAGGCGGGTCAGGTCGACCTGGGAGAGAACAGCATGCTAATCAGTCACATTTACTTAAACAAGCATTAGCTGTTTGTATCAGAAGTGAACTATAACAATATATAGAGAGCTTGATTGTTAGATGCTTTGATTGGATATTAGAAACAACTGTTCTAGAGGTGTTACCTGTGGAGGCAATATGATTTGAGGCAGACGAGTTGTCATCCACTATGAGGTAAAGGTCAGAGGTCAAAGGGTTAGTGTGATTATTAGTAAACAAATATGATACCAGACAAACACTGCATCTAAGGAAAGAGGCGTGTTACTAGGCAACGGTAGTAACCTTCAAGCCAACTATTTAAAAAACATACTATTTTTTCATAACAGGAAGTGAAGAATAAAAAGGAGATTTATAAGATACCAAAAATGTTTAGGGAAGTTAGACATGGTCTAGATATGTGACATGCCACTGTGCCACATGTCCATATTTATTTATTATTTATCATGAAGCGTGTAAGTTACTAGACATTTGCAACATGGAGAAGAAAAACCCAAAACATTATTAACAGCAGTTTTTTAGGTCAGTATCTGTTATAAGAGGTATGTATACAGTACATATATACTGTATACATATATAGGTGTATACTGTATACATATATATGTACACACACACACACACACATATATACATACATATATAAATTAGGAACAAATTTGTCCCCAGATATTACCTAATTTTGTTCAAATGTGGCATATTTGTAATATTCTCATTGTTCACATTTGTAAAAATGTTTTTGGTTTGGTTTAGGGTTTCTGTTACGGTTAGGATTAGTCTGTAGTAACTGCAATTCATCGTAAACAATAAAGTTCTGTCCCTATAATTAAATAAATGTATGCGTGTATGTACCTATAACTGTAAGGCGAGCAGAGGCGGAGTCTTCATCTATCTCAGTTTTGGCAGTGCATGTGTAGGTCCCTGAATCCTCTGGAGTGATAGTGTGAATAGTGATGGATTCATCATCCTTTTTTATCCGGCCTCTAAAACATACATACAACACATACAATTATCTTTAAACCCCTGTTGACTGTATATATAATGATATAATATATCTTTGTAAAGTCTACAACAGTAAGGAATGATTCTGTATGATACATTAATGATTATATGATAGGATTTGATTGTTATGTTGATATTACAGCCAGGGGAAGCTCAAAGGTTTGTCATCTTTCATCCACGTGACGGTAACGGGAAGAGTTGAATCGTGTTTCACTCGACAGTCAAAACGAGCTGTGCTTCCCCTGGGTCCCGTCACATGCTCTGGGGCTCGTACTATCCTTGTGGGCTCTGAAATGACACATTAAATGCATCAAATACAAGAACATTTGCGGGTTCACAGAATATAAGCACCATATGGAAGAATATGGAAATAGAATATGGGCAACGTTTCCATGATTACAAAGTCATATTAAGTAATATATATGTAAAATACTATGTATTTTAAAATACTATGTACTATATATGTAAATAATATGTACATAAAATAAGTATGTAAACATAGTGATAAATTAGAGAATTTTAATGAGTCATACCTTTGACCTCCAGGCGCACCTGATTCTCCATTTTGCCCAGGATGTTGCTGGCGACGCAGGTATAGGTGCCTTGGTCCTCTGGCCGAGCTTGTTTGATCTCCAACGTACCATTATGGTACAGCTTATACTGACCACCATCTAGACCACTGCCTAGGCCATTCTTGAACCTGAACACACACATTAGCTCTCTTAGCTCAACTCTGTCAACTAGTATCTGTCTACTAGCCAAACATGATGGTCTTAACACAAACTCACCAGCGCAACAAAGGGAAAGGAGAGCCAAAGAAAGGGCAGTCAAGGAAGGTCCTGTTGTTTTCAATGACTTTGATCAGTTGGTTTTTTGGGCCAAGCATTCGTGGAGCCATGTCTACAAAGACAACAACAAGAACATCTCACCAACCGTGCATCATGTGACTTAACTGAACCTTCTGATTGGCCGACCTCATCTCCTACCCAGGATCCTGACGAAAGCATTGGCCAGCAGGTATCCATGCTCATTAGAAGCATTGCACTGGTATACCGCACTGGTGCCGATCTGAACCGAATGGAACATGATGGTATCATCCAGTACTGCATGGTTTGTCTGTGAGCCTGAGGTTACACAAAGAGGAGAGAAAATAATGCACTACAGCCTTAGGGTTCATGATTGGGACTGTACAAAAAAGAAAAGTGACTTACTGTCTATAGGTCCCCCATTCATCAGCCATTGGATTGTGGGTTTTGGGTTCCCATTGGCACGACACACCAATCGTCCATTCTCATCGGGGGCAAGCACAAGATTGGTGGGTTTATCCAGCCAAAAGGGAGCAGCTAAATGGGGCATTAAACAAAGCGCAGCAACAAGATCAAAATAACAGCAGAATTCTCTCTGTTAAGAATACACATCACTATTCCACAGAGGCTCACCTTTGACCTGGACTTCAACAGTATGACGAATGCTGCCGATCTTATTGCTGGCCATGCAGGTGTAGCTACCAGCATCTTCCTCAAACACGTTGAGGATGCGTAAAGTTTTATTGAAGTTCTCAAACTTGACTTTTTGTAACGGAAGCTCTCCTCCTCTTTTAAACCAACTGATGCTGGGAGTTGGGCTGGATAAAGAGAATAATATTTTGGAAATATCTTAGGAAATCCCAAAGTCTGGTTCCTGGTTCCAAAGTTCTGGTTCAATGACTTTTCCTTCCACAACCTAAACACCTTATGGAGTTTTTCTCCTGCCACACGCTTGCAAAGCAGCTTACAAAGTATTACCCAGCTAACAATTTTAGGTTGTAAAAACATTTCTATAATGTTTCCATTATGTAATAAAACCTTCAAAATGTTATTTAGAAAGTTCTTGGAACATTCAAAATATTCAGTTAAAGGCTGTCAAGTCCCTCCTCTAAACATTGCGATTTTCCCCATTCATAGTAGTAAACCTGCACTTAATTCTTGTTAATTCTTTAACCTTTGGTTTTAATAAGTGAAAAAATGTGTGTATACTCACACTCCAGCAGCTATACATTCCAGCAGAAGCTGTTCGCCCCGCAGCACTGTTTTGGAGCTGGGCGAGCCCTTTGGAGAAAGAAAGCTGGGCTGCGTTTCTGCCACATTTCGTGCTGTAAAGAAAAAAACAAATAAATTTAGAAAAACTTAGAAACTTAGGATGCTCTGAGAAAGTTGTACTACAAACAACAAACATGAATTGCTTCACGGTTGTGTATTAGTCTCAACCAGGTGCACATTTGTTACTGCTGTACTAGTGAGGACTGCACAAATTAGTTGTTTCAAACAAATCATTTTAATATTTTTTGTTTTTGCAAACAAACACCGTTATCATTTCTGCAAGATCATTTGATGATCTTTATACATACAGAATAAGCAAAAATAAATATAAGCAAAAAATAAGACCCATATAACTGTGAAAACAGACAGATGGTTAGTTGTGGACATACAACTGTTACATGAAGACAGAGACGATTGTTTTCCCTGAGGATGGCTTGGTCAGCATGGCGGCATTAGTTCTATTGTAATGTATATTTAACGGTAAGATTAGCACTGCCGCCAGCTATTAGCATTGAGAGCTGCGCTGCTGAAGATGGAGTGACAAATGGCTTTGTTGGTTACATAAAGTGGGAGGATAAGGCCTGTGAGATTAGACTATGAGGCTGCCAGGAACATGTGTTCCACGCCAGGGTCACGTGTGTCTGTGATGACAGCCATGCTAGTTCCCTGTCAGTGAGGCCACACAAAACCCTGATGGAGAATCATAAGAGCCCTGACAGACAGTTAGTCTGTAAACTCTAATTCTGATAATACCATCATATGTCAAGGACAATTGGGTGAATCTCAAATGTGTCAAGAACATTTTACCTCCAAAATAGAGAAAATTAAATTCCCTTAAATTGCACATTAAGAATTAAATACTGGTAAAACATTTTTAGATATTTTCAGAAATGTCTTTCAGAAGTGTTTTTTGGCCATACAGTAGAATGCCGCTGTTGTTTGGTTATCAACATACTTCAAAATATCTTTTGTGTTCCTCAGAAGCAAAAAATACAAGTGAGTAAATGATGGAAGAATTTTCATTTTTGGGTGAACTGTCCATTTAATGGAACTAAAAATAAGTCCCATTTTCTATATTAAAAATATATATAATTTTAGGGTGAAATATGCCCAAGTCATGCCAGTAGATTCACCCTTTTCTTCATATATCCACTCTGACCCTCAGGCAACAGCCCTGGATACACATGTAAGGATTTGCACATGGTTATCATTGGATTAACGTTCCTGAAATATTAATGAACACCTCTTGCCTTGTGCCTAATCTCTCTTATTTCCATATCTCTAATGTGCATGGTGATGAGGATAATTAAAGCCATTACCAGAGAAAATTTTAATACTGGTCCTTCAGAACAACCAAAGCCAAGTGATTTTCACCTCATGATAAAACTATGATAGACATTAGATACTGTTTTTAATTTCTACTGTCAGTACTATAAATGCTATGTGAGGGCAACATCTTTTCCTTCCAGATGATGTTATCTGTGCATTCACTCTTGTGTGTGGTTAGAAATAGCAGCACTAACTCAGTTAGAGTGAGTTAGAGTCAGACTGACGAGTAGAGTTAACGCATTAACTCACCACCGTACAGGTCAGTGGAGTTGACAAAGGTGTCATTATAAGGCTCATCTGTAAAAAAGGTGTTTTATCAACATATAGACCAATACAGGAAATAACAAATACTGTGCATTCAGTTGCAACTGAAAAAGAGGAACACTGGATCAAAATTTTCAAAAGCTTTTGATACTCCACTTAAACCAGGATTAACACTCTTATAAACCAGGGTTTAAAACCACTTTTAACCGTGAGGAAAGAATTATATTAACCCAGTGAACAATATCAGTTGTGAAAAGCCTTTTGAAGGAGGATGTTTTTAACAGCATAGTTTTTTTGTCTTGGTCTACAGACACCCTGTAACAAAAACAGTCTGTAAATATGCTTGAGTCTGTCGGGGGAGAAGAGATTTCTCAAACAACAATGGACATAATGAAAGCTGAATAAAACAAATCAATCTTACTGAAAGTGCCATGCAATAAATATTTAACTTAACAAAAACCTGTATAAACAATTAATAAAACAAACACTGTCAGGATAAAGGTAAAACAGCCTCTGAATAAAATACAAAACCATCACAGAAATGCCAATGAGAAACTGCAATACTACCTCCTAGCCAGCAGATGGCAATATTCACATGCACCTTAGAGGACAGCACAGCATCATACAACAATGATTCCAAATGTACAGTTCTAACTACATGCCAATTACTAAAAGTGATGCAAAGTCATCAGAAATCTTCACTTACTTGTTAAGACTTTAAGAATGTACGGGTTCTTCTGCTGAATGGTGTGTGTGAACTCAAACCGAGCGTTGCAGCTATAATCAGTGTTGGCGTCTTTAGCCAGAACATTGGAGAAGAAGAGATCCCCATTCAATCCCATTGACACTCGCTTGTCCTGCGTTATGGGCATGATGGCTGTAGAGAAAGAACACAGGAGGACCTCTTGGCTTAGCTGGTTTTAAAACTGCAAGTTGCAATCCACAACATTTGCCTCTCTATCTCTATCTTTATTTGAACCATAAAATTGCAGGTTACTTTACAGACTTTTCTTAATGTATATTAAAGTAAAATAAAACCAAACTGACATTACCATCTACCTGAAAGCTCAAATTATAAATCAATCATCTGCTGGCCTGGAACATCATGAGGCAAATGTGTCACTTGAAAGAAGAAACAGTGTGAGATGAAGACGGATTCATCTGGATTTTATGATGATGTCTCTGGCTTCATCTCTGGCTCTGGACCATGTGTTAGTGTGGCAATCACATGACATTCTTGTGACGGGTAACATCTCATGTGCTGAGCAATTCAGTTTTTCCAAGATAAAAGTGAAGTGTGAACTTCTTCACTTTTTCAATGTTAAATAATTCTTCTACTCTACCTAAATAAGCAGCGACCGTTGTAAGTCATTTGTAAGTTAATTTCTCTGAAAAGTATGAGAGAAACTAAACAGTATGGCTTGGTGCTATCAAAACAACAACAGTGCCAACATAACTGACGCACTGACATTGGCTCATCAGTATTTCTGTTTAGGGTGGTTGTTTACATTTATGCATTTGGCAGATGCCAAATTCACAGTTGCATTCAAGCTACACATTTTTATCAGTACACGTGTTCCCTCAGAATCGAACCCACAACCTTTGCACTGCTTTGCACAACCAGTTGAGCTACAGTAACACCTACCAATGGCAGTTTAGCAAACTTGTTTGAGATCAGTTTTTATATTTGCAATTTTATATTAAGCCTTCCTGTAGCTCAGCTGGTAGAGCATTGCGTTAGCAGTGCAAATATTGTGGGTTTGTCCCAGGGAATGCAAGTACTGATAAAAAAAAATTTATACATTGAATTCACTGTAAGTCGCTTTGTATAATTTGGCGTCTGCCAAATGAATAAATGTAAATGTATATTATGATGCAAATGGAACAAAAATGACTAATGATCATAAGCACAGTGGAGATGAATGACTGTATCTACACTGTATAGTGTATGTTTCTAGGCTGCGTGACTCTGGGACTGTTAAAGTGTGCCATGTGTGTTTCTGCTCTCTCAGCTTTTTGTCAGGTAGCGCAGATTCGCATGCGTGCACTAGCTCAGCAGTAATGCAGTAACACGCAGTGCTGTGCAGGGGACACAGAGCGAAACAGAGATAAGGAAGAGTGTGTGAAGGTGAAGTCTAAATGATGAGGTGGTTAAAGAAGGTTAAGGGTGTGACATGAGATGCAAGCGGTCACAGGAAGAGATGAGCAAAACTCACAGCTGTCCATCCAGAAGGTTTCAGGAGGGGGGAGGCCGGGAGGTGGGTTGCAGGGAAGGACAAGCGATGTCCCCTCTCGCACAACCACTGGCTCCAGAACCTCCTTTGGCCACAGAGGAGACTCTAAACAACAGAGAAAAGACCATCAGATCAGCAGTCATACAGGGGTCACTGTATAAATCATAATCCAGCTAACAATTGTAGGTTTTAAGAACGTATCCCTAACGTTTCTATTAAATAACAAAAACGTTTCAAAAATTCTAAGAACGTTCAAAACATCTTAAAAAACGTGTGTGTGAGTTTTAAAAATAGAATCAACAGGCCCTTACTGGACACTCGCAGCAGGATTTTGTTGGAAATTGCTGTGCCCAATTCGTTGCTGGCGAAACACTGGTACTCTCCCTCGTAATCTTCTGGTTTCCCGCTGCTTCTAATCTCCAGCGTTCCCGAACGTTTCCGCATGGTCACCCGCGGGTCCTTTCCCATGTTGAAGAACTTCCCATTCCGCCTCCACTGAAACCTGTATAGACCCACCACACACACAACATCAGACAACCTGATCCAGTTTGTGACGTTTTCTGCTAGAATCTTTAAATGATGAGTGAAACAGGATGGTACATCAGCTAGAACTAAACTAAAACATCTGAACGTTAAACAAGTTTAACCTAACTAAAATGTAAAGTTACAAGTCTAACTTAGCATCTAAAGTTGCACTTTGCATATAAGGCCACTGTAAACAATAAAAACATTAATACCAAACGTAACTTTGAAAACTAGTAGATTGCGTGCTTGGAGTTGACTGAGTGCCATTTAGTAACCTACTGAATATTCTGTGAGCGTGAACAGTAAACAGACTGTATTATTAGAACACAATAGCTTTACTGGGCCGGGCTGAGTGGAAGGTTTTGTAAAGTCCAGCAGATCACCAAACAAAAACAGGCTTTCTGAATGGTCACACTGTGTTGAGCTGGTCAGGCCTGCTTTACACAAACAAGCACAAGGGACCAGAGCCAAACAAAGTGCCCCAGCATATCTGATGGCATGAGAAGGGTGAACGATGGGGGGGTGGACAAAGCTGGCAGTGCCACTGTCAGGTTGGGGCATTGGGTGTCACTCTCACAAGAATGCGCTAGTCTTTGTCATGCTTGCGCTAATGGCCGTCTGGTTTCATTAGAAAGAAAGAACGAGATATAGAGAGATGGAGTCACAGAGAGAGACAAAAACCATGGTGGAGTGTCAGGAGAGGAGAAAGGATAGACGCTGATGTAAGAGTTTTGAATGCCATTTCCCAAAGGAAAGACAGTTTACAAATGAGATCTTTTTAATAATTCCATAGTTTTTTTCTAGACCACAATGGGAATGGAGAGTTTTAGACATTTTTTCCTAAAAAAAAAAATTGTAGTAATTTACATTTTCCTCTGGGTTTCAGAAAAGATCTACACAATTTGCTCTGACTTAAAGACCTGACAATATCATCTAATCTGACAATATTTATTTCTTCTAAGGATTTTTGGAGAAACATCTTAAGCAAAGTCTATTAAACATAACAGAGAACTCAAACTTCCGAGCAATAAAATTGTCATCTGGTTTCAGAAACAATAGATTGCTGACAAACTGGAAATGTGAAAGTGGTGAAAGATGGAGACAAGCAAAGGAGAAAGAATGAACGAGAAAAAGATTTCATCCACTCTCACGTTGGCACTGGGTTCCCCTTGGCCTCGCATTCAATGATGATGTTATCTCTGGGATCCACAATGTAGTCCTTTAGTGACTGCTTCACAATGGTGGGGGGTTGTTTCACTGTGGTGGAGAAAGAGAGAGAGAGAGAGAGTTTTATCTGACAGCACTGATGCAGAACAATCATTGTTACATATACAAGCAGACATAATGTTAAAAACTATAGATGAGATTTTCACAAAAATACAGAAATCTAATAAAACACAACACAGATTGGAATGACTATAACAATGTCCTATTTAAGCAATAAAGTACAAGAGGCTGTGCCACTATATTATGAATATACACTAGTAATTTCTAGTCGTGACATCCAGCAGACACAATATAGCACAGACACAATAAACCCTATTGTTTTAATAATAATATAAAAATTCATTAAAACTTACATTCATTCTGCTAGTCACACAGCAGCGAATTCTCTTGTTTATTTTAGTACGGCATGAAGGCTGCATTGACCAATCAGCACTCATAACCGTAACTATCAGTTTTATAACAGGATTTTCAGCAGTGGATTATTAAAATTCTCACAGCTGCAACGTTTGACCTCTGTGCTCACTGTAATACAAATACTGAATTGGGTACATGATTGGTCACATGACTCCTGACTGCTCTACTCTACTTCTAGCTGGCGGAGAACTGTGGGTATTCTGGCATGGATTACAAACCCCTGAAGTAATCCTTCCTCTCAAGACACAGCCTGCCAAAATAAAGCTCTTGGGCCTCCATTAGAATATTAATCAGTTTCAATAAATGACGGACTTTATCATTATTTAGCACAGTGAACTCATGTGAGCTCTCTCGAGCATTAGGTTTGAGGGCCTTTCAGTGGTTCTTCTGGACTTTTTTCCAGCAGCGATTTGGTAATGATTTCACTCTTCAGATGCCCAATCCGATACTTTTGCTTGTAAGCTGTATTAAAACCAAGCCGTGATTTAATGAACAAGTTAATCTGTGTTAATGAGGCACTTACACTCTGCCTGGATCTTTGCTGTTAGTTCCAGATAGGAGTGGATGGAGAGGAACGGATTAAACGTGGAGAAGGGAGCAGAAAGAGTGAGGAGAGAGAGTTGGAATCGTGGTTAGTTAGAACTAACTAACAACAATTATTTAAAACGTTTATATTAATGTATTAAAATGGCTACTCAAATAACGATATAAGACAACCCAGCTAACAGGGAACGTTCTTAGAACTTTGGCTAACGTTCTCTGAAAAGTTCTCTCATTTTTATCAAAAAAGTCTTGCAGTAACGTTAGCAGAACATTTATAATGTTATGTATCATATATCAAAAACATTATGTTTAAGTAGTTAGTGGAACATTAAATGTTACAGAATTAAAAAAAGGTAAATAACGTTCTAACCACGCAGTAATGTTATATAATTTTTAAAAAAACTGGAAACACATTTTGAATGGTCCTATAATTTTCAAAATGACATTTTAATATTTTTGTTACTTAATGGAAACCTTAGCAAAACGTTTTTTTACAACCTAAAACTGTTAGCTAGGAAGACAATCACATTTATATTAGTCAGTGGATGCTAAACTAAATACATGTCCTACAGTTACAGGAAGTCATTACAAACATAGCAATGTGTCTTTTTACTAGCAACACTAAAATACACTTACCTGTTAATGGATCACAAGTAGGTGAAGCACAGAGAAAATTGCAAATTAAGAGAGATAGAGAGCGACAGAGAGAGAGAGGGAGAGAGAGAGAGAGAGAGAGAGAGAGAGAGATAATTAATTTTAGGGCAATTCTGAATAAACAGTTGAATGAGTATGATATTAAAATAAAACAGAAAGCACATCACATGACTGCAAAGATAAATCACTACATTGTTACATTAGCAATCATAATCGGCACATTTATCTTCCCATGTGGCAGCATATTTAATCTTTGGCTGTGTTTCTTTGTCCGACTGTTAAAATGACAGGCCCTGTGGGGGGTTTTCTCACACGATAATAACCACAATCATTGTGATGTATTTTTTTAAGACTCACAACTGTCTTGTGCTATTGTGCTCTGCAAATTAAAGGAATATGACCTTCATCTCCAGGTTATAGCACCATCTAACAAGAAGCATCTGTGTGTCTGTTGTGCTTGTCAGAGCGACAGGTGCATCTCTGGGTGTGTGTCATTCATCATCCGACATCAATCATAGCCCATGAACAAGGTCACGCAGGGATGGGGCATCATCAGCAACATATGTGTTAGTGTGTGTGAGCGCATGCGGGATGGGGTCAAAGGTCAGATGGGGCTAATGACAAACTTTGTCAATAGAAAATGTGTTTTGGGGGGTTGGGGGGGTGGGAGTGAAGCGTGATTAGTGAGATAATGGAAAGATGTTAAAAGTCACATACATGCAACATTCATGCAAATTTTAAAAAGACAACTGATGATAATATGTACAAAATTAAAGCTAAGAATTTGATCTATTCTATTAATAAAACAGAAAGTTTTATTCTATTTAATTCCAAATCAAGTTTAACTTGTTTCTGTTTTAGATGGTGCAAATGTGTCGTATTCTGTAAGCACCAGGTGTAAAAACAGAGACTACGTGTACTAAATGTAGCATAACCAAATCACTAATAATGCAGTCAGATGGATGTCACTTCCCAGCAGCCCATGCTGCTGAATACACTGAGTGAGGTCAGGAGGTCAGAGGGGTATTATGAAGTGCTCAGAGGCAGGATCAACGTTGCAGTCTTCTGTCTACACAGATCAATAGAGATTCACACACACACAGCACCAGAGCCTGCTGTAAACGCCAGAGATAAAGAGAGGAAAGAGAGAGAAAGGGAGGACGAGAAAGACAGGAAGAGAGAAAGAGAGGACGAGACAGACAGGAAGAGAGAAAGAGAGGACGAGACAGACAGGAAAAGAGAAAGAGAGCAGGAGAAAAAGGAAAAAGTGGAATGTGGGAATAAGAGAAAATAAGGAAAAGAGGAAAAGCGATTGGTGGTGCTTTGGGAATACAGTGAGAGAAAGGGAGGTGGGGAGGTGCTGACAGCCCCCGGTCAGACTCTATTGTTGAGCACCGAGTGCCTCTGGGGCTGTCTTTCTCTCTCTCTCTCTGTATGGGCTCTGAAATCATTTTTCATAAGTGTTCGAGCCAAACCTGGACTGCTAATATTAGAAGGAAACTGAAAAAAACTGATGGCTAAAACAGATGCAGCTAGACAACAGAAGGCAGAGTGGATTTATTGAGTCCTTTGTTTAGGATGCAATGCAAGACACTGGATTGTCTTTCTTTACGTTACATGATATAGATCAGTGGTTTACAACCAAGTCAGCATTAATTAAACAATGTTAAAAACAAATAATAAATGTAACTAACCATATTGTACAAAAAAAAGACATCAAAGTGGAGTTTTTATGGTTTTACATAATCTACACACACACACACACACACACACACACACACACATATATATAAGATATAAGATAATAGCCCTCAAATTTGGGTCCTGAAGCAACACCAGCTGTGAACCACTGACACAAATAACATAATATATGCTATAATTTAGAATAAAGCTCTAATAATGAAGCCAGAATATTGGTTTGGTCTGTATATACAGTATAACCCTGGTTCACATTCCTTTTAAATGTTTAAATGGATGGAACAGTTGTAAATGGATGTCACTTCTATTATGTTATGCATAAAGGCACAACAATAACCCCATTAGTGCATCAATGAGTGGTTTAAAAACCTCATCCCAGAAGTGCAGAGTATGTCATTTATGTTGCATGGGGCAAGCACTCTCTATGGAGGGCTGTATAGGTGTGTGTTTGTGTGTGATGGGGGATGGAATTGTGTGTGATTCTTTGTCCCCTGAGTATAGAGTAAAAACACATTTTGTCTGCCACATTGGTTTTAATTTGCCCTCAAAAATTATGGTTGTTATTATATTACTTTGCATAGAAAGTATCACATTAATACACTAAGTCAGTAACTTCTGTTATGGTGATTTGAATTGTAATGATGACTTACGGTCTAGTGGGACTTCAATTGAAACCGCCTCCTTTGACAGCAGCAAGATTATTGACAACACAGCGAGTGCCGCCCACCGCCCCTGCGTCCTCATCTCTCACCTCTGATTGGCTGACCCCTCCCGTCCCAACTCCCTACTGATTTAGCTGCACGCTTCCAGTCACGCTGTATGACCTGTAAAAAAAGAAAATTTGCTCATTAAAGAACTTTGTTGCATAATTAGTTCTACATTTCCTTAACATTTAGAAACCAGCCTCATTACATTTTGTTAGATATGTATACGAGATGACAAACACCACTTGCCCATGGGCTATTCAAGATGTATTCTGTGTTAATACCTTATGCAATTTTGCTACTCGCCTTATTTTTATTGTAAAACAATATACAAATACTGATTAAGACATTTGTAAGTATTTAAACCAAACTGCTTTCAGTGTTTCAAATGATGTGTGCTTCCTTAAGAGAGTGTGTTCTATGCACCAGCTGCTCTCACCACTGCAGGCGTGGGCTGTGTATTTGTGAGGTTTTTGAGCTGGCCTACATTTACAGTTGACACTAGCATTCCCTGGAGCCATTGGCCCCCTCACAGATTCTGAATATGGCATCACTGCTGCACTACATAAAGCTACAAACCAACACATTAAGACAAAACCATCCTCCTAACCAGCAAGAGAAACTGGTGAGCATTGAACATGGCCAGAGCAACACCAAGGTCATGGGTTCGAATCCCAGGGAATGACAAAATTGCAAACAAAGTGTACAGCTGGAATGCTGTGGAATTTGGTTTGGATTAAAGTGTCTGCCAGATGCATAAATGTGAAAATCACTGTGCTCTGACTTTAGCTCTGTGCCCTGGCAACTGTGTGTCTCTGCATCACTACATCTGTCAGATCCTCCCTTCAGAGAGCTGACAGTGTACCAGACCTTCCACTGTGCTCTCTCTCTCTCTCTCTCTCTCTCTCTCTCTCTCTCTCGACCCTAAATAATAGCATACGCACTCTGTAACAGCCCCTTCCCTGCAGATACCATCCAGTTGGAATAGTTGATCATACCTCCATTATGCAAATGAAGAGTTGTGCCCCTAAAAATCACACGCCTTGGGTGGTCTGGGTAGGAAAGACCCTTTATTACTTTCAAAAATGCAATTTCATGGAGGTGGTTGGTGGTCGGAGCATGCCAAATATCTCAACCAATCACAGCGCCCCTTTCTTTCTGTGCTCCAATAAACACAATAGTGTGGGTGGAATAAGGTGCTCAAATATTAGATATTCCTGAAGTCTCCTCTTGTGGTTTATTATTACAAGCTGTATGTTCTCCGTCACTTCTGTATAAATCAAAGATTTGAAGTCAGAAATTAAACAGATGGAAAACTGCATCAAGTGCAAAATTCTTTCATCACACCAATATGATAATTATGAAATATGCATACACAAACACACACACCATCTGCTGCATGAGTCCAAAGTACCTAATCTGCCCCACGGGAGGTGAACACTTTTCTCCTCTGCATGTCACTCATTCCAGAAGGGCTAAAACAGGGTGTAACACTTCTGCAAATGTGCTGGACGCTAGCAATATGTGTTTCAATAGGAAGCTATTAAAAATGTCAACCATTCAAGCTATATACCCTTTTGAAAATGTAGTTAGTTGCTCTACAAGCTACTAACAAAATGCTACTTGAGGGGGGTATTTTTTAAAGGACTGAGAGAGACAGAATGAGAAATGGAGTCAGTTTTCAAGAAGCGGTGAACCTGTCTCAAAGAACGGCCTTCATTTTGACCATCAGTCCCGTCATAACAGAGTCCAGGTGGTTACAAAGACAGACAGTCTGAAGCCTGGTGAGAAGATGAGGATGGAGCCAAAAACGTACTGCCAGAGAGGTCACCGTCTGCCCAGGGATCCCAGCATCCTTTTCTTTCATATTCACTCTCTTTCAGAGAGCCAAATTTACTTTAGGCTTTCAGGATTCCCATAAGCATGATTACAGGAAGCTACTGTTTCTTTCACCGTCAACATTTTGACACCTTGGTGTCACGGTAATGCATCTTGCCTTTAATAAAAGACCTGACACACACTCACACACACAAACATTTATTTAGCGTTCATGCCCCAAGCATGAAACTGGCAGGGATTCTTTGGCAGGCTCAGCTGGCTTTAAAACTCCCAATATGTTGAATGTCAGTACAGTAATAATCTAACCCATATACAGTTAAAAACCTGAGGAACCCTGTTTTTCCCATCTCACCCCATCTCACAGAGCCTTTCTAGTTAATTCCAACTTGAGTAAATGAAGCTTTAGACACATACAGAGCTTTGTGCTCGGTGAGCTGTAGTGTATTCAGATTATAGAGAAACATGTGGGCTAATAGCATGTGTCAATGCCTCCTTCTGTCACCCGAGTATTGAGGAGACCAGTTTCATTGCATGTACTAGACAGAGTGGAAAAGGGTCTGAATTCTGCTATTAGCCAGACGAGCTGTTAGACACGTGCATTTCCCTTTTTTATAGATTTTATAGATGTTTTTCCCCAAAACCTAGTGAGCAGCCTTCTAAGACAGGAATCTCATCAGTAACCAATCTGGAAGTATTTCACGCATGGAAGAACTGATTCAAAAATAACTGATTTTAATAGAGTTTGGTTTTAGCATGTTGCTAATTGTACAAGGCTAATAAGCTAGTAGGCATTAAACACATACAGAGCACAGAAATATTGGGTAAAATAATAAAACACTAAAATGCATTATCACCTTTTAAAACAGACTTTGCATCTGAAGTGCACTTAAAATGCTATCTACATAGACAGCTCACTAGGTATTGGAACAAAGCCACTGTGAGTAAACTGAAGGTTGGAAAAACATCTGACAGCTTGATGCTAGTTACCTAGGGTCCCTAGTTAAATTATTTTTAAATTAAAAGACCTCACAGTTAATTATGTTAACACCAGCTCATCAGCAGTATTTTGGGACTCATTAATACCATATAATTAAAGAGCTTTTGTGCTGTTATTTGCATGGATGTCTAGACGCATTCATGTTTCAAGTTGGTTTTCTTTTGTCAACAACCAGATCAAACAAACAATTATGATTTTTTGTGGCAGAAAGCTCCTATTGGCTTACACTGTGACAACAGAAATATTCAGATGTAGGGCTTTAACCCAAATGGCTTGCAAGAATGAGACTAACCAGTGAGTGAGGCCCACAAAATGATTAACGGCATAGTGGTCCTGAAACACACTTCAGAGTGGGTGGGCGGACATAATGTCAGACTCTTAACTCGTTAATGGTCTCGGTTATCACAGCCTATTAATGTGTGATGGTCACAGCCCCCACTTTAAGCCTCAATTCGGTGACAAAAGTGACACATTTTTGCTAGAACTTTACGGCTCCACTAACACCTTCACCGGGACATGTAATGAACTGATTCAGACAGATTCAGAACAAGGAAATAGGCATTCTGGGAAGGAGTAATAAATACTCTAAGGCTACATTTACAGTAGACCATTTTATGCTGATTTCTGGCATGGATCTTATCTTATTGCATGAATGTAAACTAAAACACATACAAATTTTCACATCCGATTTTCATAAGCCACTTTCACATGTGGTTTAAAATCGGATACATTTCCAATATCAGTCTGAACTTTTTCCATCCGATTCTCCTTATATTTCACAATTCTATGACAATAATATCCAGCGTAACCGAACACTCGTTTATCTGTGCATGTCTAAACTAAGTCATTCTGCAGAAACAAGATGTTTAGCATGCGTTTGGCAGAGAGGGACATTTTTTAACAAGCACTTTACGAAATGTGCACTGAATCAATACACAAACGAGTGAAAGCACCCTCATCCCTCACTGACTCATAAAAGATTAGCAATACGCTCAAGGCGGGTCTTGTGCACAAATATTTTGCATAAAGTGAAGGACGTAAATGAAAATGAATGATGTCATTATTAACTGTGCAGAATTAGCTTAACGCAGCGTAATAATTTATATGACCGAGCATCTCCAGTATCTCCAGAACAGAACAGCAAAAAACAACCATGTCTAAGTTTCAAATATACAGGAATACTTTGAAAAATTGTACAATATATAAAGTATTTTAGGTTCTACATAAATTTAAAAAGACTTACATATGACTTACATAAATTTAGCATCCTAAATTTGAGATGCACAATGGTCTTACTGACAGCCTAATGTGTCTTGGAAGATTGCTATTGTAAATACAGTATGATGTCTTAAAAGGATTGTTCACTCAAAATTCTTCCATCATTTACTCACCCTCATGTTATTCCAAACCTGTATGTTTTTTTGCTTCTGAGGAACACAAATGAAGATATTTTATGTGTTGGTAACCAGAGTTCATGGACACAAAACCACTAAGGCATTTCTCTAATTATCTTCTTTTGTTTTTCACAGAAGACAGAAAGTCATATAGGTTTGGAATAACATGAGGGTAAGTAAATGATGGAAAACCTTTTGGGTGAACTATCCCTTTAAGAGAGTGTAAACGGAGGGAAAAATAAATCAGCTGCGTTTCAAAAGATCTGAACTGTCCATTAAGCCTTGCGGTGTAAATGCAGCTTAAATGACTGTTAAAGCAACTTAATGATGCATATCTATAAAAAACAAGAACTAAAAGGCCCTCTAAGGCCAAATGTCCTTGGTGTCATGCAGGCTGAAGGTCTAGCAGGCTGGGTCTCATCGCTCTTGCTGTGTCCTTAGTGTGCAGAGGCTAGCAGAGCCCCAGGCAATCTCCTCATCAAAAACCTCACACACTACTCTCACTCCTGCTCTATAAATACTCGCATGCCCATCACAGCCAATTACTCTCAGTGGAGCTGTGCCTCTGTGCCCTAGACGCCCTCCTCTTCCTCCGGCCTCCCTCTGCTACACTGAGACAGACTCTGAGGAGGCTGGACGAGATGCCCCTACAGCTGTCACTTACACACACCATATGCATGTTTTAACACTCGTTTTCAATGGATGTGAAAAACGCTGTGCTCGTCTTACCTGAGGGCATGTTTAGAGAAAAATCCTGATGCCTGTAATGTCACACTTATACTGTTGATGATTACATGCATTCATATGTGATAGCATACATCTGTGATGCTCACAGTAGCATAACAGAGCATTGTGTTTTCATGTTTTATGGGGACTTCCATAGACGTAATGTCATACTGTACCAACGGTATATTGTATCCCCCTGTCTTAAACCTAACCGTCATAGAAAACGTTCTGCTATTCTGGATTTTTTAAAATAGATTATTCTGTATGATTTATAAACTAGTTTCCTAAAAAGGTCCCCACAAGGTCAAAATTTACTGGTATTACTATACTTGTGGGGACATTCGGTGCCCATAATGTAATGAATACCAGGACCACACACACACACACACACATCATGGAAAGTGTAACTGACAGTTGTAAGTGATAAAGATAAACAGAAACTTACACAAAAGTGTTAAAAATGTGGCCAGTTTCAGCTGAGGATGGCAGACTTCTCACACCTAAAAAAAGAAAAAAAAACATCATTTCTATTACCATAATTTCCAAACATTTCTGCTAACCTACAAAACGCAACCATTTATTACACTTAAGTTTTGTGCCAGCATACCACTAACTCTCCATAAAGAAGCAACAACATAAGTTAGCAAACACTTTATTGACCGTGTTATAGTTCTCAGCCTCCTGTCTGAGGAAATGAATGCTTTACTGTAAATAAAGGCATTAGATTTCACTTAAACACACTGCCATTAGCATTTAGCCCAGCATCTGTGGTGCAGTGAACAGCTGAAATTACTGTGCAGTGGACATGAGACGTTGCGTAATCTTGACCTCTATGACCCGGAGCTTGACCTCGTCAAAGAGAGATCTTCTGATCTGACACAAAATCAAGAAAGAGAGCGAGGAAGAGAAAACACAGAGAGAAAAGAGAGAGAGAGAGAGAGAGAGAGAGAGAGTTGAACAGAAAAAACTGAGGGAAGTGGGAAAGTGATGTGGCTAATACACAGAGATGGGTGAGGTGTTGACAGATAGGCAGAGTGAGTTTTGCTGACGTCTTGTTCTTGTGGTTCATTGAACAGACTGATCTCTATGGACACTACAGATGCTGAGTATGAGAACATGCAGGACACGTTCACAGAGCTCTTTACAAGTCAACACAATATAAAAACAGTGCCTCACTACACAACATACACAGTGTTACCTTCACAAACGTAACATTGTACACACTTACAAGAGAGAGAAACGTGAAACCTGAAACGTGATTTTGTCTATACACAGTCAAGACATCTTTTGAAAAATCTATTATGCTATGAATGACATTCAACTACAATTGCAGGATTGTAAAATCTAAAGTTCTGCAGCTTACAGTGTGAAGTGAGTGATGTTGTGGGTTGAGTTATTATGCAGATGTAAAAGACAAACATTTAAACATTTAAAGCCAGAGACACCACAGAAAGTCTAGAAGAAGGTGTCTTGAACATCTGCTCATCACACAGACACACACACTCATTTTGCTGGATCTCTCTTCAGAGAGTTCACAGAAGCTTTTCCTGCCTCCACTGAAGATCTTCTGGATCATGTTTACATGCTCCCTTAAGTGTACAACTATTGCCTGTTTGTCCCCAGCATGTCTCATAGTGTCCAGTACCACCTGTTCCTATAGGAGTGCACTTCCTGTCCGACCTCTGACTCCATCTGTCCATTACTGGATTTTATTAGATTTACAGATCAGAAAGCCACAGTAATAACTGCCCACACAGATGAGCCAAACAGTTCATTGATGTAAATATGGAACCTCATGTTTAAGTCTTTCAATTAAAGGTATAGTTCACCAATAAACCAAACTTTCTGTTATCTACCCATGTAGTTCCAAACTGGCTTTAATCAGCCAGGCTGATTAAATCAAAATATCTATCAAAGCATTTTCATACAGGTGACAAATACAGGACGAATAAACTAAATGCACTACAGGGACCTCAGGGAAGGTAAGATGGAGAAAGTAGACGAGTGTGCCGAGCCGTGTGGATCTCATGGTTGGCAGGAGAGGCTCAACGTTGCCGAATGACCTAGTTCTACCAGAAGAGAGGATGCAAAGAACAAATGTGAGGAGGGGGCGGTGCGAGAGAGGAAGGGGGAGAGAAAGAGGAACACAGATGAGGAGAATGAAAAGTAGTTTGGTGGAACGCGAGAGGAAAGATGAGGAGGAGGGATGAAGATGCAGGGAAAGGAAGGGAGCGAAACAGGCATATCTGCAGCCCTGAGGGGAACCACAGGAAGTGATAAATCAATCCCGCCTTTTCCTGATTACTTCCTGATTACCAGCCTCCTCCTCTTCCCACTTATTGCTGTCAATTATTACCTGATGTAAATCCAAAAATAATTAACACTTGCAAACTACTCTCTCTTCCTGCAAAGAAAGATACTTTCATCTGTGCATATGAGCATATTTGAGCACAAAAACCTGCGTGTCTTTTTAACGACTATCAGTCCAGTTAACCAGGCACTAAATCCACTAAAATAGCACCACCTTTAAATCGAGTTACTCTCATTCTTTTTAAGGCAAATACGCCTCCTTTCTGTCCTTTCTATGTAAATTAGGTTCATACAGATCTTTATGTACATTTTCTATGGATCATGGCAGCCACAATTCATCAAGAAAATTACACCTCCTGCATTTTAAAGAGCTGATTCAGGAATCTAGACCACAGTGTTGGAGTGAAACTCTACAGACCCAGTAAAGAGCGACAGATCCCGGTAGTTTGCTGCATCCTAGAGTTTTTGGGAATATGCAAATTGCAGCACAGATTTCCCTGTCACCTGATTTGCATAATTCCTTTAGGGAATCGACCACTAAAACAATGCAGACAGGTGCATGCAAAGCTATCATAGTGGAATGCGGCTTACTTCGAATTTTACAACCTCCAACCTCCTGCTCAGACGAGGCAAACGCTGTCTGGTTACCTCACCGTAGGCTGACAGATGCTGACCTACTCTGCTGAAGGTACGAGGGGAAACCTCACGGCAAGGAGAAGATCTGGGTCATGATGCTCTGATGAGCTTATAGAGACAAATAGCCAAATTAAAAACTAATTATTGATAGCCTGGTTTTAAATTACCTGGTTCTACGAAATATCTAAAGCAAGATGCCCATTATGTTTTTTCCCTGTTTATTACATTATGTGTGTCAACTTGTTTTCTATGCAGGATTTTCTCAGTGGTCGCAAATGAGATACAGGAGCTCCCGTTTTTATCTTGTTAGTTCATGTCCAAAACATGCTGTGCCACAGCTGAAATATTTAAGACCCCCTTTCTCTCCTTTAGCCTTAAAGAAGACCACCCGCCTACCTCTCTACCACACAGCATTGGTTTTTCCTATAACAGTGAAATTGGATTCAGCCTAATCTTCCTAAAACATTCAATTCCCACTCACGGCCTCATTTCAACTGTTTCATTCATTATTTATCCAATCCAGAAAGGTCCGATAAATCGAACATGCGAAAATCTTCTCTGATGTGTTTTCTTCTATTGACTTCACATTTAACTCATTCATTCTGTTTTAGTGGATTATAAAAATCTGTTTTGCCATGTGGCTCTCCTCTAATTTAATAAGACGGGATGAATTGGTGCTATAGACTGTAATAGGTGGGCATGAATAAAGCCCCCAGGCACAGCCCTCCAAAAAAATAAAACAAGCATGGTAATGACCCAGTAACCAACTTACACAAATATACATGCTTTACGTACCCTTTTTTTTAAATCAAAACTAAAAAAAGCCATTTTAGATATTAGCTATTTTCTATTCACCTATTTTTGTGTTTGAAAAAACAAAAGCAAGCCCATAGCTTATTATCTAAACTGCGTTTCACTTCCTGTGAGCGCCGCTTACCCGACTGTCCGTCGTGGCCAATGGTAGACAACCTGGTCGTTAGGGCTCCATAGCAACCGCATCGGGTGAGGTGTGTGTGTATATGTGTTTTCAGTGGGAGGCTTGTCCCAGAGGGGGTGTGTAGTAGTATGTGTGTGTGTGTGTGTGTGTGTGTGTGTCTGTGATGAGGTTGTTGTTATAAAGACAAATCGAAAAGAAAGGAAATAACTAAATGTACAACCTTTTATCTGAATTATAGGTCTGTTAGACACTGTGCTGTTAAAACAAACTAATGACAAGCTTGCAAAAGCATATAAAATGTAAAATAAAAACTAAAGTGGCATTTACTGACATAAGCCGCACCTGTGTGCTGTTGCCAGGATACTAAGTAATCAGGGTTCATTAGAGGTGAACAGCTGTGTGCTACTGAAAAGAACTGCACAAAACATGCTGGTAATTCCAAAATATAATCTGCTAAAAATAACCCAGACAGTCCATTTCTGACTGATTTCCCTTCTGAGTGAATTAGAAAGCAAACAGATTCACTATAAACTGAAATATCTACATCTTTGTTCAGTGTTTTTTTTCTATGTTTCTATGATTTCTACGGGTTGAGAGGTCATAAATAGGTCTGTCATGAATATTTAATGCACACTGATTCCAGTTTAACCTGTCAGACTGATAATAAACCCACTGCTGCTGACAAGGTTAGAGAGGGTTTCGTGGAGATACTGGTTTAATAGGAAAAACTAAACCTTTTCCACAATGATTTTGGGGGTGGGAAAACCCCCAAATTTTATTGTCTTAGATAAAACTTCATTTTAATTTCAACAACATTTTTAAACCCCCAAATGATGTCTTAGATAAAAACATAACAGGGGTGGTATGATTATAGCTTTTATTATTGCTTTTATTTTATTTTGATTATTGCTTTTTTTAATTTTAATAATCCTGGGTTCAAAACCTACCAACATATACAAATTTTAATAAACCACATAAAATTGCTTCTTTATATGGGTGGACGAACATCAAAGGTGTGAGTTTTCTTAAATTTTATTTTGCAATTTTGCTGTCTCAAATAAAATAAAAAAATCTCTAATTTCCTTTTCCTTGAAAAACAAAGGTAAGATACAAACCCGTTAGCTAGAGTGACGGTTCATAAAAATAGCTGCTGGGACTCATTTCCTGGATGAGTCCATCTGCCTGGGGTTGCCGTGGTGATTAAATACATTCTGGATTTCCTAATGGTCCTAGATGTGCCATCCCACCTCCAGGGACACGTGACCCCACCCCTCCCGGTCTTTGCCTTTTCAGGGTCCCTTTGCTCCTCCAGCATTCACACTTATCATAAGGAGGGATTGGTGGGTAGTGTGAATTCAGTCTCCTGGGACCCTCACTCGCTGCCGGATGATAAGAACTGGGGTGTTAGTACGTGTGTGTATGCATACGTGTGCGTTTGATTGAATTTGCATGTGTGTGTTGGTGTGTGTGAATGAGTGTGTGACAGAAGGGGGGTTCTGGGAGATGAGCTGCTGACAAATCCATTAATTAAACCTCAGAAATCCATCCACTGCACACTAACAAATACAAGAAATGCCCCCAGAGCTAATTTGAGAGGGGGGCTTTTCTTTCTTTGGTGATTATTCTGGACACACACTGCCACTAGAGCTCTCGTAACAGAGAAAACCAGCCGATGAATGGGATGGAAATGGAGATCATGTCCATCCACATAAAGACTGAGGAGAGTTATGATGTTTTAAGATGATTCATGATTTATAATGAAAGTCTTGGAGTTTGTAGTGGATTTAGGAGCTACAGCTGTCCTCCTAAATTTGTATTTCTAAACATCCTTTCTAAACAAACACAATATATTTACTTGAGAAGCAAAATGTCTTTTGAATGTATTTTATACTCTACTGCCAATGGGGAGATACACTCTGAAAACAATTCTCATTATCTCACATTATCTCAATCTCAAATTAATTGATTTTGCTTAAGGACATTTACATATTTTATTTTAACTAGAAAACAACGATATGCTGCTTTGTCTGAGGAACATAATCAGACCGAAATCATGTTTCACACAAACACTTTTCGCTAATCATATTCACATACAGCCTGAACAAAGAGACGATACCCGAGAAACACAACTAATTACTCTGATTTTCTCCTCAGAGGAACCAATAGGTTCATGAGCTATTTTCCAGCCCCCTGAAGCATGGATGAAGTCGAGGGAATAGGAGCTCAGCAGGAAACCATCCCTGTCCTAACCATTCTGATTGAACCTGTTCCAAATGCCACAGGGTCAACACAGTCGGTGCATTCGAGAACTGACAATAATATATGCGCATGATAATCGTTGTGCTTTCTTAATACTATAGTTTATGCTAAAACTAAGATTCAAGTTTGGGTTCTGTCAGATCTAAAGACTCAAATAATAGCAGATGTACTGAAGTGATGTCTGATGATTCAGACTCATGTATATTCCGTGTCAGCCCCTGCTGAACTTCACGTCTGTTTTGTCTCTCACCGTTGCCCTCAGGCATTACGATTGTGTGTGTGCGAGGCAACACAAGGTCATATTTCTGGTCAGTGCTTTTTAAAATTGTACCTCAGAATTTATTCCTATCATATATTTTATAGGGATGACAAAGTCTAAAATGTAAAACCTAAAAATTTAGTTACAGATGTGAGGGGATTATTTTTTCATGCTAGCAATGTGTTTCTGCAGCAATTTTATCCCCCTCTGTCAGCCAGCATCCATAAAACACACTTTGACAGCTTCAAGCTACAATAGAGGCTAAGAACGGATCAAAAACGGAGGAAATGAGAAATGTACTCAAGCCTTTGATGGTGTGCTAATACTGTAGATATTTCCCTCCAACCCCAAAGCCACTCTGAGGAGCTCTTTAGTATCAATCTTTGTCTTCCACTGATGTTGGCTATGGTGGGACACCCTTAACACAGAGGTTTTATCCATCTCAGTTTATTTGTGAATGACCAGCGAGAAATCTGGGTAATGCCCATGATATTAAATTACATCACATTACATTACTCATTCAACATACACTTACAGAAGGGAAAGTCACACAGTTTAAGAGCAAAATGCTTAAAGGTCCAACAATTGCTCCACCATCTGTGATCCTGACATCTGGCTTCATGTTCTGGTTAAAACCCATCTTTTACTGTATGTTCTTACTGTACCCTTAACCTTACTGTACGCCCTACTGTAACTGTAAGACATTCATAACATTTCAAAACATCTACATTTATTCAATTAGCAGACACTTTTATCCAAAGCGTCTCACAAAGAGAAACAGCATTTAACATTTTGTCCTAAGAACCATCAAGCCTAGTCTACAAAACTACATTTACAGGTAGAAATAGTTCTGATGAACGGATGAAAGAAAAGCATAAGTCTGCTGACTAACAGATAAACAATGTTTTCAATGTGTTGTTGTGTGTGTATTTGTGAACACATTTGCTTTTGATGGCAGTTCTGCTGAGACTGCCACAATAGACACAATGAATGCTGATTCACCGAGCGTCACATGGGTGGCAAAAGCGCTTAGCCAGTGTTGACACGAACACAGGGGAAAAGCTTTATACTCCAGAACAGCAACACCAGTGTCACATAAGCTAAATCTCTCATTATGTATAGCAGAAGGTTTTTTAAAAGGAGACAGACCTGGACTAATTGGAGACGCTCTATAACAATCCATCTACATCGGGCCGAATCTGATGACGTACATTAGAGCTACCAGACCACTTCTTAATTCTATAACAGGGCAGTTATCCACCCTGAAACCTAGAGCAAATTATATGGAAATGCATCCTTGTTCCTGAATTTAAACGGCAGATTTTACATAGTAATTCATCTTTTGTGCAATCTGAACACATTTTACTGGTGGAAAATCAGGCATATATCTGTTGTTCTACAAGAGAAAGACAAGAGATATGTTCAAAATATCTTACAACCATTCTACTCACACCATTTCTGCAGTATTCAACATACACACTGTACTATTGCACTCCACCAAGTACACAGCTACTATTTATTACAAATATATTTAGGCATTATCCAGTGTATACTGTGAAGTATGCAGTATACAGTATATTAAATATATATATTAGGCATTGTCCAGTGTATACTGTGAGGTATGCAGTATACAGTATATTAAATATATATATTAGGCATTATCCAGTGAATACTGTGAAGTATGCAGTAAGCAGTATAGTAGTATACCATTTTGAACAAATGCAGTGCAGGTGTGTGCTTGGGTAAGAATGGGTCTGAATGTGGCATTGTGGGAAAATTTCTAATAGGGCGGATTTGAGGGGTCTTTTGGTCTCCAGTCTAAATATTTACAGTGAAAGACGGTTTCTGTGCATTATCTGTGAGTACATTAACCTCCTCGTGTTCAGCCTACACAAAAGAACAGGGTTCCGTGCCCCTCATACACAGACATGCATACATACACAGATCTACACAATCAGTCCCTTGTATTCCATGTCCGGCTGTATGGCTTATTCTTCAACACTAATCATATTACTCAACGTCATAATGTCGCTGTCAAATGCCCAGAAAGATTTTGCCTCTTTTCAGGTGTATTTATCTAGAACTCACTCTACATGTATCTGGTGGTTTTGTACGAGCAAAGGATGGTCTAAACCACAAAACAATATTTACAATAAGGCGCGACAGAAGCTCTTTTGTAAAATGACACTGGGCCGTTTATTCCCATGTGCAACAGAATCAGACGCGGCAAAACAAATCATGACATGTCTCCATCACCCACACGTGAATGTTGTGTATCAGCTTAATAAAAGCTGACTGAGTTTCCTGGGAAACATCAAAGTAAAGACAGTCAAATGGCCCTTTTGCTTTGATCACACACGACTGCTAGGTTAATTATATAAAACAGATGAAAAAGAATGGCTTTCACCACATCAATGGTAAAACACGTTCTGCTATGCCAGATTAGCGTGCAAAGACTGTAAGCAAAACATTAGCAAACAATGCGGCTGGGTGGCGCTATAAAAACATAACTGACTATTTGAGCTAAATACGAATTGAGCAGAACACATTTCTGTAAATCGTTCATGATGTCACATGCTGCTGCAATGAATTAAATACAAACATTCACGCTAAAAAATAGATTCGTGAACAATTTACACACGCTGTTCGGTTGTAGGAATGAAGGCAATTATTTTTGCTATTTTATTTAGCCCTGCACAAAAATGATTGCAACTTTACCGTTGCAAACTTACAATAACAAATTAAAATGCTAATTTTGTAGTAAATGTAATGACAATATTAGTTTATTACGTTTTAAGCAGCGTGAAATAAACAAACATGAGAAATGAATCATTGTGTAAGACAGAAAACTATATACAGAGAGAGAGAGACGTTAAGAATGAAAGCAAAAAACCACTAAACACTTTCATTAGTATTCTCTAATGGCTGTTTAATGATCTGTGAAACTAAATAGTGGCAAGTGTTCTAGTGACTTCATGTTAAATGGTTAAAATCTCACAGTGAAGCACAAACAGAACCACTACACGCTCAATAGAACAGCTACATTCCCGATGAAGACGGTTCATAGAGGCAAAACAAGAGGTGTGCTTGTGGTTGTCAAGGGGAGCTGGTGTGCTGCTCTGTGTTTTCTTCTAAGTGTTTTCTTTTAAGTGTGCTTCACACTTCACTTGTGGCGAGTGTGCGGCTGCTTGCCCACCCCCAGCTAAAGCCTCTGACTGACAGCCCAGGACTAGTTTTGAGGTTCTGGATAACACAAAGACCCCTCAACAATCTGACAGGAGTTGAAATGATGTTGAGCTAACAGCAGCCAGGAGACATACACAGACAGAGGACTTGAAAACAGACAGCATGAGAGCACAAAGGTCAAAGTAAGAAAACAGTTGCAGTAGTTTATGAGACCCAGAACATGCAACATGTAGCCCAGTGGCAGCTCAGACCGATCAATACATGCAGAGAACTCATCAATAAATGTCTGACAAACTGATAAAATCACACGTAACAGGGTCTTTTTCACCTTCTGACAAATAATAAGTTAATCAACATATTGTCCACAACTGGACAGACAATATAAAACTCATAACTAAAAGCTGTTTTGCAGTAGTGTGCAGCCAATATGAAAATCCACATATACACAAAATTACACAGGCACAAAATTACACAGTTTATTGAAAGACAGCTGACAAACACTAAATGCAATTTGACCTGTAGTTCAGTCAGACTGCTGGACAATTTCCAAGCCTGCCTGTGATGCCAATTAAGCATTTGTTTAAGGGTAAATTCAGTTAAATTGTCACACTTCCTAATCATTTACTATTGCTGTTTTATAAAAAATGAGGTTAATTTCCAAATGTTAACATCATTGCCATCCCGTGCTACTGTAGTTTTTAAATAACCATAACACTGATTTTTATAAAAATAACATTTTACGCACATAATATTAAATGATTATTCTTAAACATCCCAATTTACCAGTTGTACCACTTCATTCTATTTAATTACCAGATTAACATAACTGATGGAATAAAGGCAACTAAACGTGGCAGAGCACAAAGCCCAGCATAATGTGTTGAGCATGTGGGATAAAACATCACACAAGTGACAATGAAAAAAGAACTGTGCTCTCCCTCCAGAAACAAAAAAAGCAATTATCAGCCAGCAGTAGTCTATGTCTGCCTCTGAACACAAGCCCAGTGACAAAATAAACCCCCTTTAACCAACCCACCGAAGAATACATGAAAATCAAATTTACTTTACCTCTCAGACAAGGTCTTTGGTTCCAGTATGAGTGAGCTGGCCTGTCATTCCTGTTACAGTCGATTCTCCTCTCATTTGTGCTGTCTGTTTAAAATCCTTAGACTAGACTGTCTGTGCCATCAAGAAGCAAAGCATGTGTGTAGCTCCCTAATAATGTGTCTTCTGTGGTCTGTTATCTCTGGGTGCATCCTTACCTCAAGCTCTCACTAACAGTCTCTGATGTTCCCTCTCTCTCCCTGTCTTTCACTGTGTCTCTCTGCCTCCCTCACACACAGCAAACACTGATTCCCCGTCTGTCGCCTCCCACTCCAGCTTCTCTCCGCCTACTTCATGAATAATGAATAGCCCTGTGGGCAAACCCCTCCCCCCTTTGACAAAAAAGCCCACACGTGCTCAAACACTACTAGATGACAAAACACATACACAAACGCAGAAGACAAACAAATGTGTATGACATATATACACGAAACCGTGGCGACCTGGCCTCCCCCATGGATTCTGGGGGAGTGGCTGATTCTGAGCTTATCGCCTGCTGAGGTGGTCTCTCAGCTGGAAGGGATTTAGCATTTCTCAGGCTGGGCTGGAAGACTCTCCCCTCCTTTAGGCTTTGCCTCTGATATTGACCCTCCACCGTGACCCGTGTGTCACCCTCGTGTATGTCTGGACCTATTTTCCACACCCCCGCCCTCACCTCACCCACCAACATATCAATACAATGTCAACAACATGCAAATGCTGGCAGTATATGATTAGGGATGCCTAATGTAGACGGAGATCGATAGATGCCAGTGCCAGCCGGGCAGCGAGAGTGTGGGAAACAAGTTACATCATAAAGAAACAATAAAAATACAACTTATTCTTATCTCACACAGTATAATCATCGCTGAATGACATTGGTTGTGTAGTCACATACCAACAAGGTCAAACACTGCTACTAAAGAAAATGTCTTTTGAGATCAGTCTAATTAAAATTCGGCGCTGTCCGTTCTGAAAACAGTGCTAATTGCAAGCATGTCATGCATGCTAATTAGACCTAGCGGCTCATAGCTATTACTAACAAATATTACAGAGAAACATTGTTGCATTTATAAATACACTTTACACATTAATGATAAAGTACCATGGAATTAGAAAGGGTTGTTTATGGTACCATGTTTTTTTTAAAACATACAATGGAAATATTGTGTTTTTTAAGACATATGCCTTAAAAATTTTAGAGAAGTATTAAATATCATGGTATATAAGTCCAAGTACCAAAGTATCTGGGCTCAATGACTACTGTATACTACTGAGCAGTGTTACTGTATTGACAATAAACATCCTTCTGCATACACACATACATGTACGGAACGTATGGAAACAAAGCACATGGTCTGACTACGCAAATATAGAAGGTTTCTGGAAAAAAAAAGATACTATTTACAGTGAATGGTACATTTCTAGTCATAGTACTAGCTTACCACAGACCCTCAAAAAGAGCCAAGAACAGGTGATTGACAACTCTAAGCGAAACCCCTGACACTGTTTCCAGTGTGGGTTTGCAAATGGGAGGCGGTATCTACATCTCTACAGTAATAACCTCTCTGAATTACGATAAGGGGTCTCCTCAGTGACTGCCTGTCTATCAGCAGAAGTTCAACAGCATCCACCAGAACAAAGATAACAGTACAACCGCTAATTTCCATGCAAAGCATGATTAAACAATGTGTCAGCTTCCCTCCTCTCTGTTCTGCTACACAAATAGAGAAATGCCAAGATTAAACAGTGTGTGTTGCTGAGCTGTATTTGCTTGTGGCCTCAAATATGTTCAGCAGAGTGAAGAACAGAATGAGTTTCCCTTATTATTAGGAATGTTTCACATTTTTTCCTTTCCACTGACGTCTGTTGTGGGGGCTCCTGTGTTGGCAGATGCAAAACAGGGGGAAGAAGAAATAAAAGGTCCGTTTCAGTCGTTCGTGATTGGCACAGAAATGAGAGGGAGCTTGAAGATTTATCTTCAGAGCAAGAAGTGAGATGGACAGAAAAATACAGATCCAAAACTAAACAGTCTCCGCCCACTTTATGCATGTGATCTGTCAGACAGACAGACGCACTGTAAGATTCATTATGAGCGGTTTGGAAACAGACCAATTCCAATTCAGTTTCTGAATTAAATTAAATTTGAACTGAGAAAGCATAATGGATAAAAACTGTCATTTTAATTCTACATTCTTAAATAAAAGAAATTCATATAAGCTAACCAAAATCTTTTAATGATTTTAATAGTTCATTTTCCGGTATAAATTATCCATAATAATACTATCACACACAATGTAGTCAATTCAGTTTAAAGTCCACCTCATGAATAGAAAAAAAGCCAGTTTTTAAAAGATAATTTTTGCCCAAAAATATTAGACAAGAGACTCGTTTTTAAGTTAAACTTTAAGTCAAACATTTAGGTTTGTAAGTCAAGCATGTAGTTGTAAATGTCTTTAGTGGTTGTTATGAGAGTAAATGTAGTTTAGTTCAGTTCTTCTCCATTTGTCATTCACTGCAGCCCTTGAAAAAGAATAAACCTCTACAAGCCTTCTCGAAAAAAACATACTTTTGGTCCTAAAGAATATGTACTTGTAATATTTTAAACTAGTTTTTATTGGCTGTCTAAGGTGTGTATGATTAATGCATAGTAATTAAATGTCACGTTCAGAGCACGTTCGAGAGTCTAGTTTAATTCAGTGACTGGTTTTAAGGTTAAGAAACCTGTATTCATTTGATGTTAACATGAAAGGCTCCGAGCAAAGGCATCCCTGCCGTGTCACCATGCCTGAGCATACGGTCACAAAGGACCTGTCTTTCAATCGCATCAGGTGTAACACTAATTGCATTGTTTAAATATTTAAACCAGCGCTCGACCAACAGAGGCACAAAGGCAGAGAGGTTGGGAGGGGTACGAGTTAAAAAGAGTGAAAGAGAGCGAGAGGGGGTGGAAGACAGAGAGAGAAATGACAGGAGAAGAAAGGGCAGCTGAATGTGGCTGTATTTGAGAGAAAGGTTCTTGTTGTTTGTGGAACTCCAGAACAGGACGTGAGCTACACAAAGAGAACTGATAGTGGTGCATTATGGGTATGCGAGCAAGTGAGGCTCCTTTGTTGTTTTGTCCGTGTTGGGAAAGACATGATGGAACAAACTGCTTTTTTGTTTCTATCATTTCCCAGCAATCAACGGGGCGGCTCATTAGAGGCTAACGAGAGGTCTGAAGAGCACTCTCGGAGAGGCAAAATGCTGCCAAGTTTATGAGAGAGGCCATGTATGAAAGCTGTCAATAATGAGTTGAAACTGGTCCATGATAGTCCCACAGGAGTGAATCCCACTCTGACATGTTCAGTCCTGTTTTGCATTGGGTAAACAGGCGGCCCTCGTTTTTGAGGCAAAGCACCAAGCATACATCTGTTTGTATAGTCAGATCAACATAATGGTGATGGTATAGATTTACTGAGAATTCTTCTGTCAGCTATATAGCGAGTATGCCTGATGTTTCTTAATGAAACTTGGCAGTGATCATATTCTCAGTGGTTGGTCAGGTCAGCAGTGTTAAGTCATGTAGATAAAGGAGTATCCAGGTGTACGTTCCCAACAGTTCCTGCATCCGCCATCTGTTTATGTAATATATCATTTCCTCAGTCCATAAGAGGGCATTATACTTCCTAACTGAGCCAGCTCCCAGCTAACAATTTTAGGAACATTTCTCCAACGTTTCCTTACAAACTATTACAAAACATAATCATTAAAACATTATTTTAAATGTTCTAGGAATGCTCAAACTAGCTCAATCAAATTTTTAGATGTTGTATTAACATTACTGCTTAATTATACGAACATTATTTAAACTTCTTTAATGTTGTATCTTTTTTTGACATGATATAAAGAATAAAATATGATAAATGATAAAAATAATATATGATATATCATATGTGATGTTAGAACATCCCTACAAAAAACTTTTTTAAGAAATTTTAGAAAATGTTAGTCTACGTTTATGAGAATGTTCCCTGTTGGCTTTTTTTCAAACACAAACACTATAGCAATGTCACAATTATTTTAACTCATAATCCAAAGTGTGAGTTCACTTTTAAAGGATGCTGATCCCTCTGATTTGTATTATTAAAGGGATATTTTACCCAAAAATTAAAGATCTGTCATTGTTTAAATTTTTTGGTGAACTGTTCCTTTAAGAGCAAACGATAACTCCAATTCAGTAATGACAAACCTAACAGACCTATAAGGAGACAAGTGTGCTGTTAAGTGTGTCACAAGTTCTCTCTGATCCTGTTGATTAGGAGCTCTTGGGAACAGCTGGTCTTTCGTTTACCAGGTCTGTGCCTCTCTAAACACATTCTGTCTTTTTCTGTCCAACCCTCCATTGATCTGAAGACCGCTCTCCACTTATCCTGCTGTGTACAGAGATGGTCAGAGGGTCAGATTAATGGAGGTCCTCCAGAACAGCTGCTGCCAAAGGCAAAGCAGATACATCCACATTTGTCTTACCACTCTAGAGACAAGCCTTTCTTTCTTCCTCGACTCAATTCACTCTCTTATTTAACAGCCACATAAAGTGGGCAAATCAAAGAAAGAAAAAAGAGAATTTCTATGACCCGAAACACCATAAATTTTATCCGGATCAATTATATTGACTTGCCTTCAGACATCCTGAAACTCCTCGGGGCAGTGGATCAGTAAAACTACTTCCTTGGATTTGCTGTGTGCAGAAACACTGTTCCTTGCTTTGACCCAAAGATCTGTGTATCCTCAATACAACACTGTAAAGTTTAGTGTTTACTTAGCAAATTCAGCTAAAAACCTAATTTACAAGCTCCATGAATAGACAGTGTTTCATGAACAGAGTCATGACATCATCACTTATGTAAACCATTAAATAGTTGAGGGGTCAAAGGTTAGGTTCAGACCCCAGTCCAACCACAGAACAGATGTTAGGTAGGCCACAGCCTCAGACACAAATACAATAACTCCAACAGCAGGGCACCTGGCTGGGTGATTTTCCGCAATAAGCCGCCGGCACACGAGTTTATCTCAAGCAGGAGCACAGACAGAATCTGTAATTCAATGAAGGCAGAGAACAGCAGGGTTATTAAACGTGTTAAATGTCAGCGTGTTTGGATCAGAATGTTCTAGGTGACTTAAACTGTTTCTCTGAAAGGTTACTGGAAAGATGCGCAAAAACCATGTAACGCTGAAAAAGGGATAAGAGAAAGAAAAAGAACATTTATGAGACTGACACAGACTGAAATAATGCTTAAAGATATGATCCATACCAATATTTATAAAATGGACAGAGCACAATTTGTACTGTATTAAATACAATATGGCTTTTTATAAGGCATATTATAAACAGTTTTAGAGTAAAGAGGTGTGAGATTTCAGGTCTGTGTCAGTCAAACACAGACACACGCGCACGTGCACGCACACACACACACACACACACACGCACACACACATGTGACTTATAAAGCAAACTTTTGTGTGATAGAAATGGACCACATGTATAAAGCCACAGATTGAGGCCTAAAACATTTAACTGTCAGTTGTGTCAGCTGAAGAATCAATTTTGGGTTTGACATTCAGTGTGTTAAGTCCTGGGGTCGTCCTTCAGTTTAGCCTCTATACCTACTTTACATGTACACTGACAAAGGGCTGAACCAGAGTGTGTGTTTACAAAAGCCATTGCATGCATGTCGGTCAAACGGCGGCTGTCACACGCAGGCCTGTTCACGCCCCCTGACCCCTCCCCCCCACACGACAGGAGCTGCAACAGGACGTTTCTTCAGTTAATTGTTGGCGGGCTCGATCTGCCCTCCAAAAGTCTGGACGATGAAGGGAAAGCTTTGGTCTTCCGCCAGCGCGCGCATATATCCCCCAAACATACACACACACGCACACACACACACGTTTATGAATACAATGGGCCAAAGCAGCTGGACTGCAGAAGCACAAGACAGTCCTGCATACTTAATTACAGAACCAAGACAAGCCATCTGTGCCATCAGGATCATAACATCTGCTTTAGGTCAATGACAGGCAAAAATAACTTTCTTTTATCCAAAAGATTTCTTGCTATATCAGTTAAAAGATTCTGTTCCAATGGATGATATAATATGTAGATTTAGGCCAACAAACTGACCCGCTACATTAGGCCTTTAATGAATGGGACCCAACAGACACCTGCTATGTATGAAAACACTGAAACGTGTTTAAGGCTGTAAGTAGTTTTCAAAGGTTCTCATGAAAGATCAAAAGCATTAAAAATGTTACAAAACATCTCAAAACATCCAGTTGTATTGCAGGGTTATATAGAATGTTACTGAAACATTTTTTTAATTCTGTAAGAGTTTTAAACTGTCCACTAACAAATTAAGAATGCAATGCAAGAACATTTTCTAATAATGCTGAGAGAACTTTTATAGAACGTTAGCCAACATTCTGAGAAATAGAAATAACATTCTCAGGGAAATAACCTAACCTTATCCTTCCAGTGGAATGAAGAAAATACAGAAAAGATAGAGAGCAACTATCCGCACAGCAATTAAATAAATTCCATCCATCCATCCATAAAAACCTAATTTGCCTGTGTAGAAAAAATGACGACGAACTGTAACAATAAACTGAAACAAATACCCCCCACCTTTCTGAGCTAAACAATAGCAAATAGACAAAACACATTCATAGCACAAGACACAAACAACAGTGTCATTACAAGTGCGGTGTCATCCTCTTTAGAGCCATGGGAAAACACAGGGTTCGAGATGCCACTGCTTGCCATAAGGTTATTTCAGATGCCTCAAATTACAGACGCCCCCCTCTGTGAAACACCTGCAGGCATGCTTATTATTCCTTGGAACAAAACACTTGTGCCAAAGCAAGGTTATCGCATCTCAGCTAATTAGATGGAACGAATACGGGCAGAGATGCCCATAAATCTTCCAAATATCAACATAACACTTTCAAATGTACATTTAATGCCAATTTAAAGCAGCAGGTACAATGTTAATTAATAGATTTAATGTGATTAAAGGAACAGGTTACCTCATCTCTACTACAACAAGCAGGTCACTGTGTTTGAGTGGATATTAGGTGAGACACTGAATCTGACCTACATGTAGAGAGAAACTGGTGCAAGGAGAATTTCTAGAATCAACATTTAAAGGTACAGTTCACCCAAACAAAATGTGTCGTTTCGAACTTGTTTTCTGTTCCAATTTGGACAAATAATTACCTTCAATATTGGAGTTGGGGTCCTTTTACTTACTTAAATATTCCAATTTCTCTTACAGAGACGCATTTAACTGGAGTTACAGTGAGCGTGATGGAGGGTGACATGCAGGATTCGGTAAAAGACCCCTGTAAAAACACCATCAATGTAATCACGCTCCATTTGAGACACATAAATGTACAGTGCCATATTTATCATCTTGTGGTGGCATAAATCTTTTATGGCTATCCCTCTTACCCACGCTAGCCTGCATGTTCTAACGCCTCCATGTTGTGGATATTACATCTCCACAAGCAACTTTTAATTTAATGTGCCATGCGTTTCTCCAATCTGAACCGAGCCCTGACATTTGAAGCTGACCTCCAATGGTGCATTAGGTTGTAAGACCAAATCATCCTCTGGGTGAGGTACAGTCACCCACATAAAAACCAAAAGTCATTTCTGCATGACCTTGAGAACAGCTGTGGTGACACTGACCTTTAGGTTACGGCCCTGGTGAAGGAAAAATAAACTGCGTGTCGTAACCTCACAGAGATAAAGAGCAATCTTTGTCATCTACCAGCAATAACAATGACAAACGGATCGATTGACATGCCTTCAAAGGAGATGCTAGACTAATTAAAAGCAATACTAGGAGATGAACATGAGGAACACAATGAACAAGAAACTGAGACTGATCGCTTGATAGACACCCCGACATTAACAAACCCTCATTTCTTGACCTTTGCTGAGATTAGCCATTTAGCAATGCTTGGAATAGGACTGTCTCAACACATTAGCAACTAGCCCACGGTGACCCAATTAAAACATCATAAATGAGAAGCCACAGCACATAACTGGGAGTCTAAACAACGTAAATGGGATGACTGCACAGGCCTTATTTGACCAGAAGTCAAATTTAGCATGTAGCTTGGTGGACACTAACAATAAAATAAGCTATTACTATTTCTAATGTGGCATAAATGCTAAAATTATAAACAGCATGTTAATACATAAATATGTGTTTTAATTTTTAAAGTTATACATTTTGGGAAATTTTGAGGATTCATGTGGAAGGTTTAGATCCTAAAACAATATAATTTTTTTAATATTCAGATTATGTGTGAATCTGTTTTCAAATACTGTTATCATATTTTGTGCTGCTATTTATTGTAGGCGCACAAGTCTATGATTTCATTGAGCAAATGTTTGAATGAATAATTAAAGACTTTCTGTTTTCATTTAGCTCAGTTGTGGTCACTGCAGGATACATGCTTATGGTTTATCACGTTGATTAAAAATTCAAATAAAAACAAAATACAAGTTCCCCTTAAACTTTGCAATACTCATAAATATATAAATAATTAATTTTTTTGTAGTTCTTGTGTAAAACGTCCTAAAACAAAACATTTTTACACTTAAACATTTCCCAGCTGCTGTTTGATTATAAATGTTTTCCTGTAAGATTTTGCATTTATGATCATTTTTTTTATTTTAAGACGATGGTCTGTTTGAATGTAATTAATAAAAGCTGGTGCTCTTGCTCTGCAGATGTCCTGGGCTGTTACATGCGATTTCTTTGGCCAGATTAGCAGGAGCAGTCGTCCCAGAGGCTGGACACTTTCCAGCGCACACTTCTGAATTCACTTTGTGCTGTTTGCGTTCTGTCTCTGCAACCGTTCTGTGTGCGGAAAGATGTACAGATGGGACCTTGTGCAATTTGGCTGGTTTTTCCCCAAAAACCCCACAGCATACATCTGGCACAAGAAATCTGTGCTGTCTGGATAGTGAGCACTGAGGTGAATTGAGACATGAAATGATCTGCACATAAACTGAAGATTTAGAGCCTGGGCACGTATAACAATATCAGCAGACAACATGCCAAAGAAAATCTGTGCATAATACTTTGACTGTTGTAAAAAACCTGGTTAATTGGATTTATGTTTGTTTTTTCATTGTTTAGCAGCCGAATATCACCTAGTTAATCGTGAAACCTTTTCTGACAGCCTCCAATTCCAGCTGCACACACGCACACACGTTGTCATATGTGGTTTAGGAGGACATTTTTTAGACTTCATGGTTTTTATACTGTACAAACTGTATATTCTATCCCCTAACCCCATCCCTAAACCTAACCCTCACAGAAACTTTTGCCATTTTTTATTTAACAACAATTCACTATTTACTACAATTCACAATGTACTACAGGTCATTTCAGAATTTAATAGCCTTGTGGGTACATTCAGTCCCCAAACTGCAGCACAACCAGACCCACACACACATTCTCTTTTCATCTTCATATTATTTGCTGTCATAAAAACTCTCCTTACGATGGTAAACGCTTCTCTTACCATAGTCTCTATGCACTCCTGTCCATCACATCACCATATTTAGCTCAATCCACAAACACTTCGGTACAAATCTGGCCAGAACAGCAAAAATGTCAGTCAAAGATTGTTTTCCTTTTTTTTTTAAATCTTACCAATCATTCCCTCCCCTTTTATGTCAATCTGATCCCCCCTCTTTATTTCTCTCTTTCTTGGCCCACTTTTTACTGAACAATGGAGACAATCGGGCGTCCCCTGAGGGCCCAGGAGGGCGAGTTTAAATATCAAAAGCCCACAATGGACACCAAGCCAGACTCCAAGGAGCTGCTTTACCCCGGCCCCCACTGCCCATCTGCTTATAACGGGAGAAATTAGGAAAGAAGGAGAGAACGCGAGAGAGAAAGACACTTTGCGTTGATGCTGTGACAGACTTTTCGTCTCGTCCCTTTCTTGCCTTTTTCTCATTGTCTTGAACAACTCGGCCAAGCTTCTTGCCGTCAGCTGTCAAATGATACACCTCGGCATGAGTCCCAACACCCTCCCAAAAACAGCACCATCCCTCCCCATATACACATACATACACATCGCAGCTAACAATTTTAGGTTGTATGAACATTTCCCTAACGTTCTTTAAGTAACAAAAAGGTAAAAAATGTTATTTATGTTATTAGTTATTAGTTTGTGCTTGGTTATAAGAACGTTATTTAATTCTGTAGCATTTTAAAACATTCCACTAACAAATTAAGAATAACGTTTTTTATATATAACATTAAAAACATTCTACTAATGTTAGTGCAAGATGTCTTTGATATATCTGAGAGAACTTGTAGAGAATGTTAGCCAGTGTTCTAAGAACATTCCCTGTTAGCTGGGACGACACACGGACAAAGTCTTTTCTTTTTCCTGATACCTCCCTCCCCTCAAGCCTGAGGCTTAGGTTTCCCAAAAGGAATGAGTCTTCATTTTTTTTTACAACATTTTGTTTTGTGGCTGGCTGTGTGACACAGATACAGAACGCTCAATCTCAGGATAATTGCAGGGTGGCTGTACAAGATGGTTGACATAAATGAAGAATCATATCTCTAATATCCTTGAGCTATATGTCCCAAGTGACTTTTGGGACTGATATGTCCCAACGTCAGTCTTTTAACACTATCTGAAACCACACTAATAAGAACACAGTGGCCAATTTTAGGCTGTCAGGTAGATTTATAGGAGGATATGTGTGGTTTTCCAGTTCCAGCAGTATCATGTTTACCTGGAGGTAGGTGATGACCCCGATCTTGTCACCTCATCTATGAAGATCTTGAAGGAAGACATGATTTACAGGGAGGTCATATTACACTTTCTCACAAGAAAATGAAACAATTTCTCTGAATTCATTTTATGAACAGTTGTGCAACTTGTTATTTTAGAAAGAACAGTAAACAGTTTGCTACCTTAATGATAAGGTTCTATCTGCGTTTTGACCAGTTTTGAGATATTGAGGTTTAAAGTTTTTGGATTGTATATATCAAAACTGATACAACTTTTTTGTTTTTCAAATTAAACACCCAAAATGCATTTTTAAAAATAAAACACCTTTAATAGTGTCAATAAGTTATATTAGATTAAGAATATGTCAATAACTCAATTTTGACAAAAATGTCAGATAGAACCTTATAATTCTAAGTTAGTGAGTTGTGCAGAGTAAGACAGTATTTTAATTAAGTCATCTGTATTATTGTAAACATCAACATGCCTTTGTTTCTATGCGTATTTGGCTAGATTGTGTACTTATTCACAAAACATGGCACAATTAATGTTACAGTTCAGTATTCCAAAGAATTTAGTTTACGTAAGTGTTTTACAGTCAATGTAGTTTCACATGACAACATCTACTGATACACATGGGAAATGACACAGCTAACGATTCCTTTATTCTGGTGTCCCCGGGGCAAAATCAGATTGTTTCACGTTTTCTTTGCTGTTTAGAACGACAGGTGTTTTAACCGGGCCAGGTTTGTTTGGGGAGATTCCAGGGTTTGCTGGCTGTCTGTGATCCCAGGGGATGTAAGTATCTAAAGACCCCCCACCATCACCCGTGAATAAGATTTAATGTGAAAATGTGTCATATCAGATGACTCCATTACTAATTTGATCAGAGGGTTATTGATTTTCTATTAGGCTAACTTACGTGATCTTTAGTCTGTTAAATAATGATTTTGATGTATGTCTTTTAAACAAATATTCTGAATCGATATTATTCTGGACTAATGTAGATATATTTCTTATTTATTATTGGTGCATGGGAAAAATTCATGTCATAGAATTTTATGGTCCAGCTTTAGGCCTACTTCATTATAACTGTGTGTCCCACAAAGGTTCACGAATACCTACTAGTTCTCTCAGTCTAGTTAATGGTTACCAATTTCAGCTAATGTGCACCATACAATCTCCAGCTTTTTGTGACTTTGGGACCTCAAACATCTGTCATTCAATGACTTTTAATGACTTTCAGCCAACACAACGACTCCCAAAAGACGTCAATGGAGCCATAGGGTCTGTACTGTCACTTTAAAGAGCAGAAGCCTTCTAAAAAGATTTCCAGCTTTTAGCCATTAACAATACTGCAATTCAAAATACCAAAAAATACTGACAGATCAAAGGAATCTTCTACCCTTTATCACAACTGCATTTGTTCTAAACAATGTAACTTTTATGTCATCACAGGATTAGAGAATTTCTCTGATCTCTTTTGTTTGATGCCTAACAAAGAAACAATATTGCAACATCCATCTTACTAAAAATAAATATTTGTTTTATAACAATGATAATTAAAGGGAGTGCTGTAACATTGTATAGTTTAATGCTTTTATCCAGCGCAATATACAACGCATTCAGTCAAATGCATAACTGAAATATAAAATGTAGCTAAAACGATGCGCAAATCTTCTGATTACATGACACAAGCTAATAGTAGTCTAATATTAGCCTCTTTAGTGTCCTCACAATTCACTCAGACTGTCACAGGTAATATTTGCTGTGCTATCCATGCTTAATTTATGTGATTAATCTATTACAGCAGTTCCTTGGGGGAAACCCCGATGCATACGAATGACCAAGAGCTTCAGAAGTCTTTGCAGGTGCAGGCCTGCTGGCTTCAGGGAACAAGTGGGCTGCCTGCAGGGTGAAGAGCCCCATGTGCACCCTCCTTAAAGTCACAGTACAGCTGCTGGAGGAGTGTTTTAGGGCAACTTAAAAGACCTGCTGTTTGCATTCTTTAGTACATTTTATATCAGATTATTATGCTTTGAAACAGGAAGAATAAGGATGAAAATAAACAATGCACTACAACCTGCAAAGCTTTGATGTTGTACATCAAAAACACGGTCATGAAAAGTCATTGTTGGAAAGGCAGAGGTGAGCACTACCACAGATCAAACAGAACATGAGAGCATGTCTCAGACTGCACTTTAACTGAGGCTGTGAGAATTGCAAAAGCACAAACAATGCTGTACATATGAGAATGTCTTATTTAGCTACTGAAACAAGATTAAATATGCGGTGAGTGTGTCAGACAGGAAGTGCTTACTAAAAAAATCAGCAGTGAGATGCATTAGCTATTTCATGTTCTCTATAATGATATTAACCAACTATCTCTGCTGTGTCTCATGCAAATTATGAGTGACACTGGTAAACAGCCCAGGAGGTTTAATCTATCAGACTTTCAGTTACAATGATCACTTTAAAGCTGCAATCTGTAACTTTTGCCTCTCTACCGCCATCTCTGTTTAAAACATAAAATTGCAGGTTACATACTTTCATTATATATGTTGAAGTCAAACTGACTTTTCCTGGGAAACTGGACTCGACAGCTCAAATCATAAATCATTATTAATAAATTTTTGTTCATTTTTAATCCAAAAGTTATGGATTGCAGCTTTTAATGCTGTGTAAACAATTCTTTATCTTTCTGTATGTGTCCAGATTTATACACTAATGTCTCCTGCAAGGCCTCATTAGCAGCTGTAGAGAGAAAGTTATTCTTGTACCAGGCTGCCCAGAAATCAATTGAGATGCAGCTGGTAATCTGCCCTCCCTGTTTTCCTCCAGTCTGAAATCCATAACTATCAATTGCCTTGACTCAGCTGAACCCAGACGCAGAACACTTTAGGGGCCATAACAATCTTCCATTAGGCTTCCATGGAAGCACACTGAACTCTCCCAAAACATACTTCTCTAAAATAAAGCCAAATGTTTCCAATGACCCCTCTGTTGTGGTCTTTCTTAGCCCCTGTGATGAGGAATACAGAAGGAGAGACAAGAACACTAAAAGTTCAAATGAACGGCATTTAAAAGTTACAACGTGCCTAATAAGATTTCTAATAGTTTGTAAGTAGTTTAAATATGCCTGATCAAGCCCATCCATATTCCATTATCTCTTGTTGGTCACATGACAAGGTTTGTCCTTCCCTTCTGTGTAACAGTTCAGTTGGGCGCTAGGCCAGATTTTACTGATGGTACCCTCACCTCTAACTCACTGCTGCGCCCCCCTCTACAAAAAGCTGCTGTTTCATAGCTAAAAATAGCGCCTCTGGAAACAATAGCCAGAGAAGTAAAAGCTAAGCATCCCATTGCAGTGTGGGAAACCTGAGAGATGGTGAATGTGAGCTACGAAGGAGGGGAAGATGGGAATGTTATTAGAAGAATGAAATGATGTATGTGAGAGAGATCTATGTCATGTCTCGGCCTTATTTCAAAGTAAACGAAAGTAGAAAGAGGATCTTCCTGAACAACAAGTCGAAACCAAAGAAGATTTCTCTGTATTCGTTGTCAGTTCATCTTTGAAAGCAAAGTGGAGTTATTTACAATAATTTGGGAAAAATGAGAGCTTGTGCACTTTTCAAGGTTTCTTTTAGTGGCAGAAGGGGAGAGAATAACAGGTTTCTCTAATGCGGTTTTAATTGCACGCTCGGTGTGAGCATCCACAGGGTCTCCTCATCAACATGTTGCCAAAAAATAGGATTTCTTCAAAATTTGCCATATGGCAGAAAATACCTCCGTAGGTGACGGGGGGATGTGCAGGTAAAAGCGTTAATGGCCAAACCACTTGTCTGGTTTCTACAAAACAAGTTATTATTTCATGCTGAACTACAAATATTTATGCATCATTACGTGATGGTTTAACAGCAATATAATCTTATCCAGAAAAGGAAAGCGGGTGGAATATCAGCATCTAGTGGTGAGTTCAAGTAACTGCAAGTAAGAGTGAGCAGACGTTAACCACAGGTGAATTATTATAGTGTAAGTGAGCTTGATGCGATTGGATTACTGTAGACAAATCGTACAACCAACATTATGCATCAGAGATGTCACATTACATACACTGCTGTCATTGATTTTTGTACTTTGATTTAATCCCCATTATCCCCACTAATTTTGATTTAATCCCTCAAACTACTGGTGTTTTACCAGTTACAATACAAACAGCAAGGTTTGGTGTGACAGTAAAACATCTAAAATATAATCAGATTTTGTTTTCTGATTTCTGATTTTGTACAGATCCTTCATTAGAACAGCCAAACTTTTGTTGGGTTGCCAACCATTAGGATTGAACCGTACAGATCGCATTTCACTAACTGTGGAGTTAGTGCACTACAGAATACCTGAATGAATGATTGGAACACAATATGACAAAGTCTGCTGAATAAGGGGTTGACATGTACATCTCTTCAGCATTCAGATCATGGTCCAGCTCAGTGGGAACATGGGCTCAGGCCAGGTCACATGGCCACAGATATCATCTGATGTGGGCAGCTTTGCATCTTTAATTCATGATGGAAAAAAATAAGTTTGGTTAGTGGGCCAATTCAACTGCTCCAAGGTTTCCTATGCTGCAGTCACAGATTATAAATGGAAACCTTTCCTCAGTATGCCCACATGTCTACATATAAAGCTATTCAATCCAAGATTATAATAAATAGCTGCTTATTTAAAGGCAAAATAGAGTAGCATAATAATTCTTGTATGCTGTCTGTTAAATGAAGTGGTACTTCCCATCCACAAGGGCGTATGGATAACAGGATAGACAGATGGACAAAAGGATGGACAGAGTTCTGACCGGATCCGATTGAGGCCTACAATTACATTACACCCTCTGTCCTTTACATGCCCAATATAAAATACAATAAAATAAATGTGCATGCTGCTTATTTTACCTATAACATTACCAAATAAAATCATCTAAACCCTCCTAATGATAAAGTTATATCCACACAGGCCAACGCCACATATCCTTAAGAGATACAGACAGTAAATAATATTGTCATGCAAAAATAACCGACCCAAAATGACAGGAATTGTAATAAAACAAGGGCTAGAATATCTAACCTCTTTACACAGTATCCTTCATGAATCGCAACCTTAGAATTGGGCGATGACAGTTTCACTACTTACAGCATCCTTGTCCAGCATGCGGCTGCATCGGCCTCGAAACCAACTAACTTATTCTCCAATCGCGAGTTTTAAACATAACGCATTTAACATCCAGTGACTCTACGTGAAGCATCATTTATATGTATCTGTTGATAATGCCGGCGACTTCCTTTTTAAATAGGCTGTCGTCATTGGCGCAGAGCAGGAGCAATAAGACCGCATCACCCGGAGATGCGCAGGGAGATTGAAGCACTGACCGAGGATTACGCGACTCGTGTTTACCGAAGCTACACCAGCGTTAAAGAAAGCACAAATTTGCTCTTTTCCATCAGCCAAATTGCTTTGATCTCCTGTGTAGCAACGTCAACGGCTTCTGTTTCGCATCAAACATGCGATAACATGTCCTTACCTGTGTCGCTGCTGGTTTGGCCACATATGATGCAGTCCGGTTCTCCCCAAACGCGCAGTGCATTGACTAGTTCTCAGTAATGCGGTAGAAGGCTGTGAATATCCTCCCTTGCTTCGCGTCTCAGCAAAGCGCGCACCCGCTTCCCACGCTCGCTCTTGTCTGTAGGGAAGTGTGGTTCAGGATAGCGCGCGTCCCCGATTACAGCTGGACAGGTGTTCTGGAGGCGCGCGATCTTCTGCAGTCGTGCTGCACCTCGGCAACGTCACACAAATTAAACGTTCATTACAATCACGTGATTAATACATCTATCAATAATAGAGCAATAAATCAATAAGCACGTTAGTTTTATAAAGCACAGTAGCTATAATTATGATTCAATGTACATGTGTAAAAAATAACCCTTGAAGTAAAGCAATTCGCCAGGATTATTATAAATTTAAAAGGTTTAAATTGTCAAAATGGATGCAAATGAATATAATATTTATTTATGATAGGATTATTCAAATCAATAAAGAGTTTACAAAAAAGAACCCGAAATTACTCTCTACTTCCAAACCAAGCCTCACCTTTCAGAGAATTAAAAATGTTTGCTTTGGTTATTTTTCAGCCTTGGTGGGGACAGGACCTTAAACATAGACTTTTTCCCCCATATTTGTAATTAGTAATTAATTCATTAAATTAATCTATACATGTATGCATCAGTACCAGTGTTCACTTAGGAACAATATACATGGAGCTGGGAAATCTAATCTTGTATGCAGCCTGCAGTTTTGGTTCCAGGCTCCTCAGCCTTGCAAAGTCAATTCTGAATACTAAACCTGGAGGACAAAAGGCTGCACTGCTATTCCCACATTACTCACAAATATGCCAGACACTGGCAAACGGTACTGTGATGTCCGGAATACAAAGTAAAACTGCTCACTACTCTGCATGCAATGTTTGTGTATAGTTTACAATGTGCAAACTACAGTTTTTTTCTGATTGTTGTGTGCACAGCAGAAGTGCACTTTTGCATGTGCGGATATGCTGCCTCTAGTGGTCAGACAGAGCATTTACAGCAGGACAAAAATTGATTACATGTCGCTTATTGTGCTGAAACTAAAAAGTCCCTAAACATTAGCATAGAACTAGTTTTAGTTATTAGTATTATTAGATCATATAAAAACTTCACAAACAAGTACTGTTCCACAGCATCATCATAAGTTTAGACATTTACCATGGTAAAAAAATGTCCTTCATCATCACGGTATATATAAAGAATAAAGCTATTAATATTTGATACCACCACTGTACTATGATACCAAACTACTGTACCAGATTTGTGAAAACTATATCGATTGTCACTTTAGATAGATTGCCGCCTCAGGTAATTTAACAATCTCAGTTAGACACGAATGTCTCAATATGCAAATTCGCCCATTTGCCTATTTAGAGAATTAGATGTGTGGTTTGTAATTAGCAAACCCTGTTAATCAACCTGATAAATGGTATCAGCTATTTATGGGAGTGACAGATGGGTTTAACCAAAAGATGGCGCTGTGGTTTCATTTAAAAAGATTTACAATAACAAGCGTCAGTAGAGGAAATTATTAAAAGTGTTTGCTTTAGATTTAGAAAATTAAATAATTTTATTTGATCTAGAGGATATTAAAAATATTAGAATGTGCTGAGTAATGCAAATAACACAACAGCCTCATGCAATATGGGAACGCCCTATGGGAAGAGTGTTTGCACGCAGACAGTAGCAGGTAAAGTGTTTAAATCTTCGGTTCACATTAGACATCGTTTGACCTGATTCAAATATCAAAACTCATAAAATCCTTGATCCATAACTCTTTATTTGGTTTCTATGTGTGGCACATACAAAACATAATTTCATGGAGAGGTGCAATCAATTGTTTCCAGTATTTTACTGCCCATTTGTCATGATGAGCTTTAGTTAACGGTTGCTTTTTTTTATCTTATTTATCAATGTTTGGAATATGTTACCATTTTTGTATTCCTTGTGATTTGTGAGTTCCTATGGGCTGATTTTAGGGCTTTGGGCCTTTTCAGACGATCAGGGTGGGAGTTAAACCAGCAGAGCACTAGTTTGGCCTGGCTAGGAGACCAGTTTAAGCTTGCACAGGACTGCTTAATACAGCTAAAACCAGCTCCGACAGCCGCAACCATTTTGGACGCGTGTGCATTGAATGCCAAGTCTAATAAAGCAGTTTCGATTTAATGACACTTTATCTGCAATGTTTGGTCAGGCTATAGTGGGTGTCGTTACCTGTTCAGTCCAGTAGAGATCGCGATTGCTCCTCCGAACCCGAATCTTCCGCCTCTGACACGCTCACCAATGAGCGCGACGTGTCTTGAGCTTTGACTGTGAGTGAACACAGCAAGCGAGTCGCCCGGTTAGACAACCGCGAGAGTGAGAGGACGCAGCGTGCGTCTCGTGTGGATTAACAGAGACGCGTTTGTGATTTGAGTCTCATCTTTAATGCATCGTTTTGTTTTGGACACCGGATACCGCCGCCTGATCGCGATTCCAGCGAAAAAAAATCAACAATTCAGCGCACCGATCACCCCGATAATAAACGAGGAGGACTATGACACAAACGATGAAGAGGCCGTGCACAAGGTATGTGATGTGCGCTTTCCTTCACTATTATACAGAGAAAGGCATGTTATTTTTATACAATGAACCGTTTAGGAGACATTTACTATCAGTTTTCCTGAAACCTTTCATCTGGGTTGCGCGTGCTCGGGCTGGAAAGCGAACATTGTATCGTCGTTCTCAATGTAACATTTTGATAACGCTCATTTAAAGGCGATAAACCGCCGCGGTTTTGGTGGCGTTTTTGGATGTTCAAAACAACGTGTTTTGTACAAATCAACTTGACAAGTTTGTGCTTTGGACTGAAGTTGCAGTAAAGCTATTTTCAGAGAGACCATCATTTAGTTTGACAATCTGGCCCATTGATAGATGCTATGTCAAAAACGACTTAATGGAGAAACGTTATGTAGGGCTGGATAATATTACTGTTATTAGTTAGATTATTAGATTGAACTATAGGATTTGGAGGCTGTAAACATTAAAGGCCGTGATGGTGTCTGTTGCTACGCAATGACTTCAGTCGATATATTGCATGTTGAACTCGACGTCATGTCGTATCATCTTAACATGCGTTTCGGGGTATTAAAAACAACTTTCACAGCAAAATAATTGCATTAATTCATCCTTTTAAAGAGGATTTACACCTTCAGTTTTCGTATATTGCTAATCTATGGATGTTTATGCACTTAAATATACAGTGTTTTTGGTTACACTGCCATGTTGTTTGTTTGTACCATCACACAGCCGTAGCTATTAAAGGTTAAAGCTTAAAAACCAAGACTGAGGTATAAGAACCATCATTGCATTGTGAATTAGGCACTAAATTGATGTTTGTGGTGTTTTGTGGCCGAGCAATTTGTGTACGAATTGTGTTCTGCATTAAAGTCTTTATGTTGATTATATGACAGTCCCTTAATTTTAGTGTGCATGCTCCATTTCAGCAGATCAGTTTGGTATCAATCCCAGATAAACGCCTGTTTCAAGTCTTCTAGCGTGCAGAATATCTTAAGTTGTATCTATGAAACCACCCACACATCTAAGCTTAGAGCTGTTTGTGGGGAAAACGAGACCTGCTAGGCAAGAGTAAAGAAGGGAACGATTAATGTTTTTATTGACTCCAACATCACTTATGAAACAAGAACTGGAAATCTATTCACCCTGTGCAGAACCAGGTAGGGCTCTGATTCCTGAACTCTAAAGACATTCTTTTGTAGGTTTCTTGGTTACTCGCAACAGGTCAGAGGTGCCACGCGTCTGGTTGAGTCACCTTCCTGTGGGATTTGTGGTTTGTGTGGTTGGCAGTTTTAAGCTACACACCTCTCGTACCATTTCACTAAATTGTTAACCAGAGATCTGGTGTTAACTGTTACTTGGGTCCATTCGTTTTGCATACTTTATGATCCAAGAACCACATTAATTTTACTGTCACTGTTGATTTGCTTCAGACTTTCCATCCGGATGCCACAGAGGCCGAATTTTACTTCATGGACAGAATGTGGGCAAGCTCATACAGCCATCTGCCTGCCAGATTAGTGTTAGTTGATCTAGAGGTCTTTGAACCAATATTAGGGTGGGAAAACCACAGGAGAAGAGGTATATGATGATGGATAACCTCAGCATACGGCACAGCCCACAACACAAGCCCTGATCAGCTGGCAGTAGCATTAGCAAAACCATGGGCATGGAAGGATCTGTATGATATTTGTTGGTTGGTGGGTGTGTTGGGGGAGGGGTGCATGTGGGGGACAGGGATGACAGCGGCCTCTTTGTCTTGTTCTCTCAGAGCCGTGTGAACGTGTCTGAGTTGGCCCTGCCTCACGTGACGCGGCTGCCCTCACTCCTCCCTGTCCTTTGTTCGGCCAATCTGGGAGCCACCCCTGGTTGAATGGGATTATATCCCAGCAGGGGATTGATTCCGGGGGCCTGTATCTGGCTGGCCTGGGGTCCCTGTGGAACAATGCAGATCCACCCTCCTTGCCACCCCTTCTGTCTTACCGCTCCCCTCCGGCCACAGTTCCATCTTGAGACTCTGCATATGAAGCCCACGGGTGGCCGGTGGTCCTGGGAATGTTGGAGAACCTCAAAAGCTGTCTAGATGGTGATGCATCTGTGTTTATGTAGTCCATCTGTTGGTGCCTGAGAAAGGTGTTTACAAACACATCTGGTTTATGAGGGGTTGTTTTTCCACCAAGGTGCAAAAATTCTGATGCATTTCAGGCTGTGAGTCCTTAAATTGTGCTTGACTGTTCACAGAACTGACAGCAAAATTGTGGGCAGGGTTTCATTAACAGAGTTTTTACTTTCAGTGTGGACAGACAAATTACTTAATGCTGGACACTTTACACAGCCCACCTGGTTAGAACACGACTGGAGTAATGTGCTGTTATTTTCGTTTACTCTGAATTATCCATCAAGACGCACATTTTATTTCTGCTAGGATGTACATATGGAAATCATTTTATGTATCAGCTTATTTAGATAAAGGCCTCCAATGGCGGCCCGCAGGTTTCTACAGTTCTGGGATGCATAAAAGAAATCAAAATGTGGAGCAAAGGGAACATCAGGAAATGTCTGTCAAACAGATGCCTCTGTGTTTCTCTCTCCTCACGTGTTGCCTCTTTTGTTCTAGGGCCACTCTTTTTGCGTAGGGTGTGAGAATTTCCTATATTGTGTTTGTGGGTGGAGTTAAAGGCCCCCCTGCCACAGTTGTCAGGTTACAAAGGAAACAACAGGTCACAAATGGTCAAACGCTTGCATCCTCCACCATTAAAAACATCTGCAACTGCAGGTTTTTCACTTGTTAAACCTGAGCCCTGTTAGATGAGCCATAGCCCATAGGATTTATTCAACTGGTGTAAGGTTAGTTATGGTTACGGTTTATTCATGTTGTATTAACATCTTTGCAGAAAAACAAATGTATGACCTTCAACCTTCTCAGCTGAGGTCCTTTTCCATTATACAGGGCTAGATGGCCACCAAATCCAGACATTTGTGTCTGTATTGGGAAGCTGCTGTGTCACGCCATGCGTGTTGTGACATTGATCGAATGCCAAACCCAGTTGAGCAGCATTTCTCAGCAGGTCTTCAGGTCGATTTAGATTTTAAGCTTTGCCTTCATCCAGCTGTGCCTCCACAGGAACAGGTTTTTAATGCGTTACAATCTCCGCTGGTGAGAACAGCATTTCCCCACTGCAGAGAAACCGTTCTGCTTTAGATCCGATGCTGTACTGATGACTCTGCTGAAAGATGGAGAGAATAGCCTGGCTCTGTGATTTGCTGAGCAAGCCGAGTCAATATGAGCCAGACGATCAGAGCCAAAGACAATCAAAGCCAGAGCCACACATGTGCGTATTTCTAAACATAGATCCGCCATCTGTGGCTAAACATGCGTCATTTTTACCCGTATGTGGTCGTAAGAGTCATTAGATAACTTGTGTATTTGTTGATTATCCACCCAACACATTGTAGTTCGTATTGGTGCCTGTTAAAGGAAAGGCAGGTGATTATTTTTCCAGAAAATTTTAAAATCTCAGAGTAGAGTGGTCTAAATGTATTTTGTAAATATCTCTTCTGTGGAACCACAGGGCCAAAAATTGTTTGTCCAATCATTGCATTTTATCCAAATAGAACGGATTGAAACAAACCCCTAAGCCTTGGTTTTACTGTTGGATAGTTGGGTAACTTCTTTTTGTATTTCTTTATTTTCCAAGCTATTTGTAATCATAGCTTCTGCGAAATGACAGGATGTTTATTCAGAGATTATCCTTTTATTCCTGTATGGCAACAGCACAAATACTCTGTTAGCTGTAAACAGAAGATAAAGAGATTTTTTTTTTTTTTTTTTCTTTTTCTAGGGGCTCCAGATGTTGCAGTCTCTATCAGCGTTTAATAGCAATAACACGTGTTTCTTACTCTGCTTATCTCCTGACAGAGGCCAATGAACCAGTTGTGCAAGCCGTAGTGCCGTCAAGCTCCATTCTGCGTTTCCTCAGTGCACTGCAGCACCTCCTACAGGAATATGTCGGCAGCGCAGACGCAAAATGATCGGGAGCAGCGCTGGGGCTGTCTGGAATCTCTAGGCCTCAGCCAGAGGGAGCTGGTCCTAGCAGAAGCACTGCAGATGGAATACGACGCCCTTGCCCGCCACCGACAGGACAAGGGCCCTGCAAGTACTCTCCCCCCTGACACCAGCAAGTCGTCCCCCACGAGGAGTGAGCCCTCCCTGCCTAGACGCATTCCCAGTCCTCCTTGGAATAATTTGCAACAGGATGTGTCTGTATCTGACCCCGCGCTCAGCCAGGTTCAGCCTGGGGTATCAAACCTATCACGCTCTGTAGGTGAGTCTCAAAGCTATAGTAAGGAGCCTCGTTACATATTGGATGAATGGGAAAATGATTTTGAGGGAACGTCGCAATTGCTGTCGAAAGGACTTCCTCCTCCTGATGAGCCTCCACCGGTACCCCCCAGAAATCCCATCCCCCAGAACGATTCATTCACTGCCCGTCGAAGCCCAGCTCCACGGGATGTGAACTTGTACACTCCTGAGGTGGACCAACCCAAGCTTTCCTTCGGAGACACCCTAAATTACGATAACTTGAATGACTCTCTGAGCAAGCTGAATGGAGATTGGCCGTCACCTCGAGGCAGACGAGTAAATGGGGACAAATCAGGAAAGGCGGTAGCTCGAAGCAACACCCTTCCTCCTCAGGTTCCCCCTCGCACCTATATTCCATCACAAAAGAGTGCTAGAAGTCAACGCAGAGTATCAGTTGATCCGGTGAGCAATCAGACGGTCTCTGCTGGGTTCAGCACTTCTCGGAATGCATCAACTCACTAAATGAAATATGCCCAATCTTATCTCTCAATTTTTCATGACAACTTGAATATTTTAAATGTAGCCTAAAATGGTATGGCACTTTTTTTCAGGAAATACACCAACAGAAACAGTTTGGACGAGACAAATTAAGTGCTTGTTTTTTGTAAATAACCAGTAGACTTACTTTAATCTTTTACTATTGTAGGTTTCTCTGGGCTCCAGGTCGAACGGCTTTAGCTACGAGCTCTTTCAGGTGTCTGAAGAGAGGGATGAGGAGGTGGCTGCTTTCTGTCATGTGCTTGACCTGTAAGTTACTGCTGTACATGTTGTTATCTGCATCCTTAGTAATTTAAGAGTATTGAAACAATATACAATATTGTGGTAATTTAAAAGCAATGTAAAGTTTGATAACTGAAGCCATTTGTTTACTGTTTTGACAGGCTGCGATTGGCGTATCCATGCGACGACAACTCTAAGAACGCAGGATTTGTGTGGAGCCCATGCGTGGCGCAGGACGAGCTGCAGCAGGGGTTGGGGGTCAGCATCAAGGTCACGGTTTGCAGCGACCACTTCAGAGAACCACTTACCTTCTCCTGTGATGGTAAATGCTGCTAAACTTCTTTTATAACTCAGCAATCCAGTCAAGCCAGCGTAGAAGAACGCAAAATCGGTAGATCATGAATATTTAAACATTCTGCATCAGCTCATTGTTAATTGCGTAGCCATGGCTTTTTTTTTTGCTTCATATCCTGAAACTTTTTTTGAAGATATCAGAGAATATCCCCTGAAAGACTGGAGAGGTTTTGGCCCCCCGAATTCTCTTAATAGCATTACACTGAATGGGCGGTCTGCCAGCCATCTGTTTTGTGTACTCAATTAAAAGAGGCAGCTTTTCATTCACTTGCCTTGGAGGAACACTCACAGTCCCCCTCACACACATACACAGAGATATGGCCTCATGTGGTGAGATTAGAGAGGGGCCCGAGAAATATGTAGTGAACATGTTTTCACTCTCACTTATTTACTGGGCTTGTTTTTCTTTTGTTTTGCATCATTTGGCATGATTTCCCTCACATATGCCCATTATCATGGCAGTCTGCCACTGTATGATGAGCGCACGCTGTTGGGCCATTTTAACATATGGGTGTTTTTCTACATCACAAGCAGCTGGTACATGCGGCCCAATGATTGGTCCATTACACGCTGATGGAAATCTTTATAAAATTTCCATCCAGTAATCACAAGCAGATGCAAGTAAAGGTTGGCCTAAAAATGGCTTGCATATAGCTTGCATTGTAAACTGACACAAAATGGATTTGTCAAATAAACACATTTGCTCACAATTTATTTACAAGTTTTTTTTTCTTTTTGCACCCTCCATTTTATCTGACATTTGCCATCTTTATCTGGTCCATTATCACATCAGACCAAACTAAAATTGAAATAAGTCTGTCATGTTCTGAGAGAGCAGCCCAATTCATTACTGGTAGTGTAGAGGAGAAATGAGGTGGATGAGCGAGAGGGGGGTGTTTTTTGTGACCGCACTGCAGTGCGTTTGCCCTGGTGGGGTTTAATTTGTAGGTGGGGGAAGGGTGGATTAACCTTTTTTTCTGGTTCATTCCTACCTTTGTTCATTTCACATCCTGTATGTAGTGACATGTTGATGTGGAAAGGAAGACCTCCATCTTTTTATCTGTTACCCAGTGATTGTATTTAGATCAGTACGTGCTAATTTGCCGGGGCGTATGGTGGCGTGTGCATTTCCTGGAAGGTCAGCTCAGTGATGCCACTAATTGATGGCTTCTTATTGATTTAGCTATAGATAAACCGATACTCTTGTGTCCTTTGTCTGTTTCTTTAAAAAAACCTATCTGTGTAATTCCACTACCTCTTGTTACCAAGTAATAAACTTGAGTCTTGGGGAAGTTATTTAAACTGTAGCTTTGCAAACTGCAAGTTACTCATTTATAGTAGTAAACGAAAGTCAGATTATTGGTTGAAAAACGTAATCAATAGTAGCTTTTCGGTAGATAATTTAATTTTTTTTGAATCTGTTCGCTTGGGTGGATCAGCTGACACTACACGAATCTTCTCAATGCTGGTTAACTGGTTGACATTAAGTGTAGCATCGTACAAAAATCATACGTTGAAATGGAACTGTTATACATAACTTGTTAAACAATAGCTTGTTACTATAAAACCTGCACTGTTCTAAACCTATTGGCACGCTATGAAAATGTTAGTGTTTCCCTGCACTGAACCGTCTATCATTCAGACATGTTCTTACCCTCCTTCATCAGGCTCCTCAACCATTGACCTGCTGATCTATCAGACTCTCTGCTACGCCCATGATGATCTGGATCTGATCGATGTAGATGACTACCTGCTGAAGATCTGCGGCCAAGCAGAGTTCCTCAAAAAGTAAGTGTTTGGAAAGGCTTGTGCAGTCCATCTTTTGCTGCACGTTTCTAGTGTGGATGAAGTTCAGGACTGATCCGGGATGCTTAATGTTGATTTGGTGGCGCTCTATCTGGTGAGCAAGCATAAATTATTCTGATAAGACTGGTTAAATGAGGAAGCCTTGATGGTTTAGCTAGTTAAAAAGCCTTGTGGAACCTCTGGTGTACTAGTAGTTGTACACCATTATTGGTGACCAGCGTCCAAAACAAACATATGCTGGACTTTTTAGCAGATTTGCCATATTTTATAATGTAGGCTTCATCTCATAAAGCTAGTTGACAGTGTTTATGGAGGTTGGTATTTGTTTTCTAGGGGCGTTATGCCCACCCTATATTGGCTCAAGGATATAAGTGAGTGGATGGAAGATCTCCCAAAGCGACAGGGACAAAAAAAGCTGTCCTCTGCATCCTGCCAATGTGCAGCGTGTTGCTAAAACGTTCCCAGCCAATAGCATAATGAACTACATTTTACAAGCACTTCCATTGTAAGGCCGTTTTGGTAAAAATGGGGTGATTCCAGGGGGGGGGGAAAGGAAAAGAGCGAAAGATTTGCGGTATGTGGTCTGAATACTTCCTCATCATATAACTGAAGACCTTCAATTGTGGTTGTATTAAAACAAGCTGTGCTTATGTCTGTGGGTTTCTTTAACCACACTGGGTTTCCCCATGACCCGACCACCGTTTTGAGGTGGCCATGGCAACTAATCGCTTATACATGTACTTTTCCTGTTTTGCTTTATTGATGAAGGCCACTTGACATTTTTAACTTTTTGATATAATAAGTTCTAGGTATCATTTCTGTGTGTGTGTGTGTGTGTGTGTGTGTGTGTTCAGGTGGTTGGTTTTGCTTTGGTTTAGTTTTGCAGCTGTGTGGTAGGAAGTCTGTCTTTTCCTGATAACTGTGTGCTTAAGCAAAGTTGTGAAAAAAGGGGCTTGTGTGTGATTGTTTTAAAGTAAAATATGCTTTCGTTTCAGAACAATAAACTGTTTCAATCATGGAGGCCTTTTGGGTCTGACAGTGAAACAAAGCACAATGTCAATGTTGTAGGAAATCATATTTTAGTACTATAACTGGTGGATTCATTTGTTTCTGTAAGATGTTATGCTACAGCTTCAGGTCATTGTGATGTCCTGGGTTAGTAAGCAAGCCTAAGTGTTTACATTCACATTGTACATTAGTACGTCCAGTGTTAACATTCTTCTTTGGGTGTTTATGAGGTGAAACATATTGATTTGACAAAAACGGCACACCAAAGGTGTGATTATGAATGATCACAGTTGCCATCACCTGTTTGTCTCAGTCCTTTGATACTTAACAGCTTGTGAAAGTTTCTGTAACTGTACAGGGCACATGAATGTTTAATGGGGCAAGCATTGTTTGGTTTATGGTTGGTTGTCTGTTGTAATTCCCTGTAACATTCAAGCTACTTTGTCTTAGAATATATTGTCCAAAACAATAAGACTTGTACCCTGTACTTATGGAGCAGGGCTTTATAATTCTAAGGAGCTCATTTACAAGTGTAAAATGTTTCTCAACCCAGGATTAAAAGTGGGCCTAAAAAGTAATTAAACCTGGATTAAGTGTGTTGGGGAAAAGTCTGTTGGTGTACTAAATCTTAAGAGTATATAGACTTTCATTGCCTTAAGTGTGTAGTTCTTTGACTGGTACTTGTGTCTCATTTAAGTGTAGTTAAACTACATTGAGGTTATTTAGCACTAAAGATTGAAAAGCACATTTTTTGGAGATTTTTCTTTCTCCTCAATCATTTTAAAGCCTTAATGATAAATGAAGCCTGCAGTCTAACTGTTGTTTTCTTTCTTTTTACTAAGCAATCAGACACTGGCGAGCTTCGAGTACATTCAGCAGTGTCTAAAGTTTGACTGGGACATCAGGCTTGTTCTGATCAAAAGAAACTCCATCAACATGGAACTCGCCCGGACGGTAAGACTAGAATTGACAGCAGATGGATTGGTGACCCAACAACATGTTTTTCTTTTGTTCAAACATTTGAAACTGCAGGAAACACCTGTAGGAAACTTCTTTTAGACCTAAAACCAACAGATCTTGTGGGTGTGTGCTTGATTCTGAAAAGTCTGTACAAAACCTGGAGTCATTGGTTTAAATCTGTGGAATTGAGATCCTGCATGAACCCTATGTTGGAAATGGTCAACATTTAAGAAATGTAGTGCACTTTGCCCCAAGCAATTTTCTACATCTCATAGTTAAACTTCAGAAAGAAAATTCTATTTTTATCTGAAGGCATTAGAGCTCATAGTTTGCCATTTAGAGTACAATGAATGTGATGTGTTTGGAATGTGAAACTAGATGTTGCACCAAGATCTTTTGTGAGTTCTTGAATGGTTGCACCTTTTATTTACGTGCAAATGGTATTTTTGGTTAAAAGCCAGAAGATGATGAGACTCCATCCACCATGAACCATTGTATTCTTCTGCAAGAAAGGCCTGTGAAACAGACTGTGACCAGGTAAGACGAGATAAGATACAATCTAAAAGAACCTGAAGTTTTAACACCCACTGTTTGATGCATCATACTGCTTTGTTTGTGTGACACAGGGAGGCCTTGACATTACTTCTGGATACCTTTCATAATGAGGCAGAGTCTTTCCTTTTATCTGAGGTAAACTTTTTACAGACATTGTCAGTTTGATGGTATTATAAAGGTGAAGTAATTTCTGTGTCACTGGCGTCACCAACTAGAATTTCAAATTTATTTAGTGTTTTCCAAAACCCTTCCCTGGCTTCAGTTGATTGGACAAACGGGTAGCCCTGCCCTAAAGCATATGCCATTGGTTAAGTAATTCTTTGCAATGTTGGGCTGGTTGGGACTCTTAAACAAACAGCAATGTTTTGATGGTGAGACAGTGTTAACACTTTAGAAAAATTAGCATATGAATAGCTTACTTAGCACTGTCTCAGCATGTTAAGATGAGGAAATGAGCAAAAGGGGAAAAACACTGTCTCTATGCTTGTGTAACTTCTCTTGTTATCTCTTGCAGGCCGAGTTGCTGTTGCATGTAGAGCGATTGGTGCAGTCAGTAAAGGCTCTGTGCAGCTCTCTAGCAGCTGTTGAAACACCTGACATCACTGCTGCCCTAAACCAGCTGCCTGCCTGTCCCTGTAGACTGCAGCCTAAAGTACAGAAGGTGGTGTATTTGAACACTGTCTTGTTCTAATACACGCAACGTGATAAGTGTGTTAGAAGCACATTAAAGCTGCAATCTGTAACTTGGTTTGAACTTCATTGAGTAGTTTATAATAGCGATTTGTTATTTGAGCTGTCAGGATTATTCTTGTGAGGGGAAAAGTCAGTTTAGCTTCATTTGACTTCAGCATAAGTGAAAGTAAACTGCAATTTAGAGGCAAAAGTTATGGATTGTAGCTTCAGTGTGCTGATTCTCGTTGCTTTTTATCATGTGAACACAGACCAGCAGTTTTTGTTTCCAGTTTCTCATGATCGGGCAGACAGTTTTTAAACCACCAACACTTGAAACTGCTAATCCTGCTAGAAATGCGTTCCACCCATGCATGCTGCTTTTGTTTTTTTTTTTTTTTTTTTTGGGTTTGCAGAGGTTTCGTTTCCACCAGAGAAATGAGGTGGAAACGAACGAGAATTTGTGTGGTTGGCATGTACCCTTACGTGTCTGTTTCTGTTTGCCTTCACAGGACGTCAGTGTTTTGCAGAAGAAAGAAAACAGAGGTACTGTACTGCTTGTCAAACTGAGACATGCATTAAAGAATACACCACCAGTCAAAACTTTGCTACTCGATACACTTCCACGTTCTGACAGTCATGAAAGCTATGAAATAACCAAAAAAATTGAAATTCTGTAGCGGCCACAATGTTTCTTAGAGTTTTTACCTTCTTTGAGGTAGCCACTATTTCTGTCTTTCTGCACACTTTGGACTAACCCAAACCTTGAGATGCATCCCATAATATCATGAGAAACATTCATTCAGTCAAGTGTGTCCAGAATGTTTGGCTGGAAATGAGGATGCACTGAGAGGCTAGTGTCTTGTTTTTGTTGAAGTGTGTGTATAAGTAGCATTGAGGAAGTCTGGGATCACAGATAGTGATAAACGGGAAGGATAGGCATCCTTGGACATGCTTATTTTAATGCTCCTGAAACTAACTTCATAAAACAAATAACTGATAAATAATAAAGGATCCTGCGTTTAGGGTTTGTAGCCATAGCAACAAAATATTTGGAGTTTTAAAATCAGATGTTATATTCATGAAGAGGAATATGGAAAGTGGTGTTGTTGAGTGTTTATTGTTCAATAACGATTAGTTGACTGTACATTATCCTCCTTATGTTCATGTTTGCCCAAGTTCTACAAGAGACAAGCACTAGAAGTGATAAATATTAAAAGTGACTAAATATTTATCAGAATTGAGTATTGTGACCCTTGATGGAACCTTTTTTTCTTTTACAGCGAAAATAGTAGAAAAGTTAACGGCAGCCATCTTGGATCTGGTGGAGCTATACTGTAGCACTTTCAATGCTAATTTCCACACCATGCCACACAACAGCAGAGCCACAGCCCCCATACAGGAAGCTGGTATGGTCACCAACGTCCTGTCCTTCAGTGTGTACGCGGCTCATCGCGTTCCCATCACATGGGCTGCCAGGTAACGCCCATCTTTCTCTGTAGTGTAGTGTTTTTGTTTAAAAAAAAATTGACTTGGTTTGTGTAAAGAACATCTTTTTAAATGGTTTTATGCATGCGTTGAGGGTTGTAGACAAGCAAACAGTGTTGTAGGTTTAAGCGAGTTTGCGGTAGGGAACGCTGTCTCGTTTGTTTTGCAAACGCAAACAGATTAACGATCTGGAATTACAGGTTTTTGAGAGAACCTTCCATCGTATCATCTTGCATGCTCTAGTTTGAGTGAAAAATATGCAAGAAAGTGCGAGAACAAAATCTGAATGTTGCATCATTGCATTGTGAGGCCTGTGAAAGTGATTAGACAATAGTAAGAGTTGACAGTGGACAGAAGTGGAGGAATCTAAAATGCAGCTATCCGCCAGCTGTCCACACTGCTGATCCCCTTCAGTAATCCAGCAGGATTATTTGGAGTTCTGGTGCGAAGAGCGTGAGATCTTTAATGCCCTACCTTTCCCCCCCCACTCCTCTCCCCCTTATTTTCTAACCCGGAGCAGCACAAAATAAGTGAACTGTGGCAACTGCTCCCTCCAGCGTGGTGACAGATGCCGGCCAGCCCTACATTTCACCACACCTCACCCGGTCGCTCAGGGATAAAATAATACAGCCCTTCCCCCTCCCCCACACATAAGGGCAATGGTCTCTCCCGCCCAGTGACCTGGACTAGTGGTCTTTGTGTCTCTGTGAAACTTATGCTGACGGGGAACAAGGCATTACAAAGAAGTGTGTATGGGAACTCGGCCTAACCTTTGACCTACACAGGCCAGACAGAGGGCAGGCTGGGCACCAGGCACCTGTGTAGTGATGATGGAGCGTCGATGATGTCCTGCATGCCATCTGGTTTAAGCAATTTGAGTTATTTAGAAGTGCAACCTAAACTGGTTTTGGAGGCCAGTAAGCACAGTTTTTGCCATTCCGTTTTTCCTTTGAGGGAATTCTCAGATTAGTATTCTAAACTAGTAACACTAGCATGTCACAGGCTTGTTGTTCTTCCCCCTCTGGTATTCTATTTAGCTTGGGAATGTTTTGCTTCTATTTATGTTAACCTCTGGAGAGTTTGTTTCTCATTTAGAAGCCTCCAAGCGCTCAAATTAAGAATGAAAGATGTAGGATAACATTGGATCATTTTGAGATTAACAGAACTGAGGTGGAAATTGGTAATTGGCGATCTCCACAGCTATCAACTGAGCTTGTAAATACAAAAGCATGTGTTAGTTTAATATACTTGATTTCTTAATCCAAAAGTAAACGGTCATACAGGTCAAATGGGGATTGTGGTTTCATGATAAAATAAATAGCATATTTTTGTTATTACCTTTTTTAATGTTGGCGCACCCTTATGAGCGCATCTTTTGAATCACCTCATCTTTAAGTCAGTTCTTTCATTTGAAATTTAAAGGTACGGTTCACCAAAAATTGAAATGTCATTCTTTACTTTGATTCGTCTAAACTTGTATTAGGTTTTCTTTCTGTGAAAAAACAAGGTAAATTTTAATGTATAGTGTTTCAAAAAGGATAAAAGCATTGCAAAACGCTCTAAACGTGATCCTTATAAATTATGCATGGCATTCTAAGTGGAGGGCAAGAAAACAGACTCTTTAAGCATTAGAGTTTTGTTGATACTCACCTCCTACAGTAAAGCAGCTGTGGTGGTTAGAACAGGCCAACCTCTACAAATCTGTTGTGGCCTACAAGCACCACACACACTAAAAACTGCTTCATTTAGTGAAAGGAAAAACATGAGGGTTGGTAAAATGACAATTTTCATTTTTGGGCGTGCTGTTTCTTTAAGACTTCTTTTAGATGTAAATTTTGCTGGCATTTGTTGCTCTCTCTCACTGTTTGTCTCTTTCTGTCTCTCTGTTGCCCAACACATCAACAGCTATGAAAATTTCTTCCTGTCCTGTTCACTCACTCATGGGGCGGTGGAGCTCTGTGCCCCCCAGCATACCAGTAAACAGTCGGTCAGCAAATATCTCTTTCACCTGGTGGTGTGGGACCAGAGGTGAGCTTATGCCAACCGTATGTACATGCTACACACTTGTCTGAGTACAATCTTTTTGAAGTGTGTTAAATGAATGGGCTGTACTTGACAATTGTCAGGACAAAGCTGTAATGTTTGAACGCCTGTTAGATCTTGGTTTGTTTACCAAGTACTTCAGACGACAATTTTAAAATGGCTCATCCAATTCAGCTTCCTGTGTCTATTTTTGTGCTCTGCCCCCTTATTGTAGAATAAAGGAATTGTCTTGGGGTATTTCAGTAGACAATTGGAATATTTTCTCTTTCCTGGTGAATATATTTAGGCTAAGGTATGTAGGTGTATATGTGCTATAGTTACATAGAGCGTAGGTGTTTTAAAATAAACAAGGCTTCATTTACGTAACCTAGTTTTAAGAACAACATGTCTTGTTTGTACTGTAAGGAATTATTTTGCAGTGTGAGCAGATAAGGTGTGTCCTATGAAATTACTGTTTTCTGAAACGTGCTTCCGATTGGAAAGTTTTAAATAAATAAATGTCTAACTTGAATTTATCTTCATGTCTTTGAAAATACAGAGTTTGCTTCCCCGTCCAAATCAACCAGTTGCCCAGGGAGTCACAGCTGACTGTGACACTATACGCCACCCCTCTACCGCCCCCTGGAGGGGCGGAGGAGAAGAGCAAGCAGAAGCGCACTATAGAAGCTTTGGGCTGGGTCACCATGCCCTTATTCAACTTCAGACAGTAAGAATGGCTCTGGTTCATTGACAAACTTTGCATTTCTGTCATTAATGTCACTTATTGGAGGGCATGAAAGCAGACTCTTTAAGCATTAGAGTTCTGTTGATACTCACCTCCTACAGTAAAGCAGCTGTGGTGGTTAGAACAGGCCAACTTCTGCAAATCTGTTGTGGCCTACAAGCACCACACACACAAAAATATCTTTGTATATCATAAGTGAAAGTAAAGCTGTAGTGAAGTACTAAGTGTGTGAACCACATGTGAACATTTTTGTACTCCTGCCTTTGGCACTGGTGCCCATCTTAAAAAAAAAAAGAAAAAAGTATGAGTTTGAACAGAAATATTTAATGAATCCACTCCATAGCTGTAGACGAGTCCAACTAAATGCCTTTAAATCTAGGTCATGTGTCATACTCAATTTCAGTGCGTTTTTTACGAAGTCACCTACGACTTCAATCTTTAGGGAGTTGGAACTTTAAAAAACAATTTGCTCAACAGCTGGGCTATGCAAGCATTTTTCCAGTTCTTAAAGGTTGACATGTTTGCTTTTAGGTTTGTCTGAAGGATCTGTATTGCATTTCTAGTGAAAATATTTACCTTTGCATGTAAGATAAATGTAAAAAATGAGCTTGGTGGGCCAAGCATGTATGTATTTATACTTCATCCTTGTCCATATCCTGTTGTTGCTTGTTTTGCTCGTTCGTAAGCGGATGTTAGGTGTTTAAGCGAGGCTGTTTTCCCTCTTCCTCAGCGTCCTGACATGTGGGAGGAAACTGCTCGGTCTTTGGCCTTCAACCCCAGGCAGTGGAAACGCTCGGTCCAGTACACCCAACTTCAGCCAGCCCGACAGCGTCATCCTCCAGGTTGAACCTTTTTCTCCAGTGTGTATCGTACAGTAAACTGTCTTGTGCTCATACAACTTAATCTGTTACAGTTGACTCTGACTCATGAGTTCTTAGTAAGTCACTCGCATGTACTGACACACACTCCTTTTTTTTTTCCCCCACGCACTCATTTGTCAGCTGTCTAACCTTATTTTGGTTGATTAGCCGCTTATCATAGAGGCTGCGACATGCCAAATAGGCCATTATCAAGCCTTCCTGTTTCCTTCTGTCCCAAGGTCACTTACACATATGCATGTACAATGCAGGTGGACTTTGTGAAGTTTAAGAATACACAGATATACTTGGTGTTTATATAAGAGGAACAGTCTGTTAGTAGGTCTATATAGATACAGGATCAGACTGTTTTGTGTATTGTCTGAGGTGTCTCACTATGTTGAAGGTGTATTCTGTGCTTGGCTCATAACTTTGGTGCTGATTGGGTTGGGCTGGTGGAAATGTCGGAAGGGATTGTCCTGCTGCTTGCAAAAGGTCCTAAAAGTAGGTCAAATAGCTCTGCAGAGAGAGGGAAAGAGCGTAAGAGTTACAAAAATCTCACTTCTCTGCATATCGTTTTGCCTCGGGCTGTTTGGATGTGTCGAAAGCATGCTGCAAACAGCTAGAAGCAAAACCAGTTGATTTATTTTCTGTACTGTAGTATTAACCCATAAAAATAGTTGGGCTTAATACTATTTCAAAACTTCAGTGTGTAGTTGTTTGTTAAAGTTTACCAACTATTATATAGGAAAAGACAAAAATGACACTGTCACAATATTTAATCGTGACGCTTTTTCTCTCCATCTTGCTTTTACATTCTATTTAAATGGCAAACAAATTTCTTGTCATGCTTTTGAAGATTCAGGAGCTATGCAGGAAATTCCACACGAAACAAACGCACACACACACGCATGCTCTGACGGTTCACAAACACCTGAGTTGTGACACTCGTCTTTCGTGTGCACCATGAGTCACTGTTTCCTCCATACGCATTAATATCCTCTTCACACATTTAGACGTGACATTTCACAGATCCTCGTTTTAAACGGTGCCCCCAGTACTATTGTTCAGAATCTGCGCTGTAAATCATGTGCGTGTGGGGTTTGTCCTCATGCCATCCTGGCCCCTGTAAAATTCCCACCATACAGACCCTGTTCTTCTTTCTGCTGTTTCTGTGTGCCAAGTCGACCCATGGCAGTGCCAACAGGCCTCTTTTGTACCCGAACGGCACGGCTTTGTCTGAGGGCAGTGGGCTGTGCAGTTTAAACTGGGAGTGCAGCCTGGTCCTGTGCCTATTCAGTAGGCTCTGGCCCTCATTAGGTGCTGGGGTTATTCAGTTTGTGGTAGATTTCCCTTCAGTCAGGCTGTGCAATCTGCCGTTCAGCTGCCCTTCCGCCAAGATGCATCTGGGGCTAATGGCACATCTGGGGCTCATTAAAACTCCTGAGTAATGTGTAGATCTATTTAGCATCTTTTCTCCTGTCCGTTGCTGCTCTCCTTTCACTTAAATTCTCTGACCTAATTCACAGTCTTTTTTTTTTCCACTCTTCACTTTTCATTAAGCTCCTGGTGATTTGTTCAAGATATTCACGCTTAGCCAAGTTCCACTATATAAGTCTATTTATTCAGCTTCTTTTAACAAACTAGTTCATTACGTGCTGCTGAAGTTTATAAATGGGGCATGAACCAATCACAATGCATCCGAGAACGTGTAGGTGGCAGTATGACAGCTGTAGGAATGGAAGCCCCGCCTTTCAGGTAAAACGGCCAATGAGATGCATTTCCTCTAGGAAGTGGAATTCTTTTTAAACAGAATAACAGATTTATTTGTGTTATCAGATTTTATCAAGTTAAAATATATCGATGAAACTCTTCAAGTAGACAGGAACTGTACCCCTGTGCCAATTGTCCACATATAATAAAGCTGCCCAGGGCATTAACAAGAAGGTCTTTTGAATTCGGTACACTGGATAACGGGCCCAGATGGAACATTTGGTGTGAAGGTCATGAAATTAATGAGGGACTTTGGTGTTGATTGGCTGTGGTGTCTTCAGCTCTGGTAATGGATGAAGTGTGATGCTGAGAGGCATTTGGCATTAACGATTGGATGGATTTCAACCTGGACCAACAGATGCCCAAGTGTGAAAACAGACCCAGATGTCTGTATTATTAAAAGCCCGTTTACATTGCGCCAATATGGTTTCCTTCTCCATGTGGCTGTAGGTTCAGCATGTCTTAAGCTCAGCACTAACAGTAAACATTAATGCCAGAGGTTCAGCACGCACTGTTTAATTTGGCATGTTTAGGGTAAAAGTCTCAGCTGTTCATTGGCTCGTACCCATCCCGGAGCTTTGTTACGGCTTTCAGCACACATGTTAACAGCTGCCAGCCGTGACCGTTAACTTCAACAGTCACTTCGGATCATAAACCTCCAGATTTGACTTTTGTCCCATGTTTAAAACCCATGAGCTGGAGAAGATTTACCATTGATAGCTTTGGTTTTTATCTCTTCAACCCTTCAGTGCACCTTTATTAATGTTGTCATAGATCACACTGGTTATGCTGTTTCGATTAAGAAACTTCAAAGCATTTGGTCCCAAGCCTTTATATACTGGGAGTCATGCAGAGGCCAATGAAGAGATAGTGGTGCCATGTAGATATTTCATTGGTGTTTTTTTGGGCTCATAAGTCTGTCTTTTGACAGTTCCCCTGGAAGCTTTCACCCTCTATTATTAAAACAAACGATGGCTCATTTTCAACCGAATCCTTGTCTTTTCAGGTGGACTTTCCCACTTCTTCATTCGAAGTGCGTTTTAGCACCCCTCCTCCAGCAGAATTTAGTCCCCAGTACGACTTCTCCCGTCTGGACCAGGCCTGTCAGCGACATCTACGCGATGTCTTGCACAAGAAGTCTCTTTTCTGGTGAGTCAGCTGTCTGGTCTCCTTGAGCTTCTGCTGTGTCCTGATCTAATTATATGCTTTCCTAAATTATTTGTGCAGTAAAAAACGCATTAAAAACACTTTTTCTGAAATGCTGATTCATTCACTTTGAAGGTCTTCCAGCAGAATAGGGCAGAATAAAGGCATTTTAACTTGTCTTTCAAATAAACAAGTGATTTTATTTGTTTTCAAGAGTTAAGTTTGTTATCTGTGAATCAAACCCATTTGTGTTGTTAATGCCATGCTGTAGCTCAAGCTACAGGAATTCTGTATATTTTGGTGTTGAAGTTTAAGGTCCTCTATACATGCGAGTTCATCAGGTTTATGCTAAGCTTTTGAACCTCCTAAAAGCCATTATTCACATGTCATTTGATCTCCCTCTAGCTCAGCCATGAAATGGTGCTGTATGAAGTGGGTATTGTCACATTGTAAACTGGTTTGGGTGGTGAACACTGATAAAGGATCTGTGTCCTTGCGACTGTTTGTCTCTTCATTGCATTATGTATATAGAGCTGGTGACTGTTTTGCCATCAGCGAATTTAGTTGCTGGTCATTTAGACCAGAACTCAAAGTTCATAGTCATTTCTAGATTAAGGTCAGTGGATCAACAATTATGATTAAATCTTTTGGAAATTTAAAAAAAAAATTAAAACTCCAATTATGATTTGCTTATCTAAAACGAAATATTTTAGGGCAACCCAGAAAGGTTGTCAAGGTAGATTTGAAGTTCTGCAGCTCATGTTTTGAAATTCCGATTCAGCTGTCGTTACTCATCGTTCATATTTTGGCATCACTCGGCATGAAATCTCTATTCCGCTTCCAAACAAGCGTGTCCGTGTGGGAGCAGAGGTTGAACAAACTCGGTGATGTTGAGAAGCTGATCTCAGACAGGCAGTATGGTATAAAGCAGACTGCTGTGGCAGATTCCCCTCCTGTCCCAATAGGGAGAACACCCAGCATTCACCTCTTCCTTTGTTCTTCCTGTCTGCTGCCCCATCTGATCCAGTGGGAGAAACGGCTGCATTAGTGTGAAGTCAGAAAGGTCGAGCTGTGAGATCAGACAGGGGGAGGGGAAGGAGAACAGGAAGGGGTAACGCGCACACACACATGTACCTATATTTGCACACAAAACTATGTTTGTAAATTTCCGTTTTTAGTTTTCATGGATCAGCCCTGTGTTTTTCAATTCTCCATGAGCAATATAAAGACATCGCTGGTGCTCAGCAGGGCTTGGTGCTCTACAATAATCACTTTGTTACCTTCAGCTGTAGGCAGCTGATGTGGATATCTCCAGCTGCTCCCTGTTCCTCCTCTTTCTGTGTTTTTTCTGCTGCTCTCTGCCTCTGGTGCTCAGACTCAGTGGAGCTCTAAAACATTTGCTACAGTGTAAAATCTGGAGCCACACCAGCCTGGAAATATTCAGTCATAAATTGTCTCCAGCTCTCAGATCAAAGGTTGAGTGACTGAGCTGAGGGTAAACTCTCTAATCGGGGTTGTGTCAGCAGAAAGTTAATGTTTCATTGCTGCTTTTTGTAAATATGTAGATACTATATGTACTATTTGTATTACCACACTGTGCAACATATGAATGATACCCGTTTATTTTAAGCAATCAGACTTTTAAACAGTTTACCTGCCAGATGGTAAAACGACCTTGGATACAAGATATAGCTTGAGTTTCTCCTTCAATGCAAGACAATCTGTCTTTGTATTGTGAAGTGCTTTTGTTTTTATAAGAACAATAAAATTTATTATTATTACCTAGAGGTTCAAGCCCATTAAATTGTATTTTCATTTCGCCAGATGGATCACAGGGTTGCCTGGGGCAACTGCAATCAGAAATCAATACTACCCAAGTCCCCTATGAATTGTGGGATATGTAGTCCTCAAATGATGCATGCATGTTGCTGTGAGGAGCATGGGCGTGACCATATAAAGCCACTCAAACCCTTCCCCCAGTCTACTGAGCTGTCTGATGACTCTGTATGGTTGTGATCCAGCAGGCACCGAGGTAATGTGATCCGAGGGTCCTGCCCTACGGCTGTCATCCCTAGAGGGAGAAGCCACTCCCCAAACATGACTTCATAAGCCAACAGGAAAACGCAAAGTGGCTGAACTGTGTTAAGGTGGATCTGTTTTGGTACTGACAGTCCATGCATTTGTTTTAACAAATGATATCCAGCCCTAACACCTGACTTGACTTGCTAATGGGGTTATTTAAATGAGCACAGGGAGCAGGTGTCCACCAATGAGAAATGACTCGCACGTGACGATGCCTTAAAAAGCCACATCAAGATTAATCTGGGTTTTATTTTGCATACTCTTAAGCATGAATTGTGTGTTCAGGTTATAGCTTAATTGGCTTACATTAGAGTTTCTGTCAGTCCCTCATGTTTTCATGGTTATTCATGTAAAAAACATGAATGTTTTTATTGGAATTGAGCCTTTGCGGTGTTTACCTCCTGAGTCAGACCTCAGGGTCTGGTATATCAGTGTAGTAGAAAACGGGCAGCATAAATTACCCAGAGATGCAGTTTGTTTTTTTCCATCCTTTGCTGCAGAGAGCCCACGCACTGACCTTCCTTGACACATTTTACTGTCTTAATCTCAGATGAGAAGATTGATAAGATGATTGCTCACTCTCATATATATATTAGATTAGATATCATGTTTTTGGACTGCGATAGCATGTAGATAAGTTTGTAAACTGCGGCTACTTGTCTGGAAACAACATTAAGGTCTATCAGGATATTGCTGTTGTGTTTTATTGAGCTCTTGTGTGGAATGGCTGTTACTTTACTTCCAGGTGTCCCAAATGACTGAAGAACCTTGTTTTTGATTTGCTCTGCTCTTACTGATATTTTTATCAGATTTTGTAAGAATGATCAGCTCATGTTCGGTATCCTTCACTTTTTGCTTTGGTCTGTATACAGGTTGTCTCCAGAGGACCGGCGTCTGCTCTGGGAGAAGCGGCATTTCTGCCACGCGGAGGCCAGTCGACTGCCGCTGGTTCTGGCCAGTGCGCCCAGCTGGGAGTGGGCGTGTCTGCCGGACATCTATGCCCTTCTACGCCAATGGGCATGCATGAACCACCTGGATGCTCTGGGCCTGCTGAATGCCACGTGAGTGTTGTGGTTACCATGGTAACAACTAGCCCTGTTGTTTAGCTAGAGGCTAAGTGGAGCTTGACTGTCTCTCGAGTTGGCAGTCGGGCTGATTCGAGTAGACAGTGAAGAACTGACCTTTCGTTTTGTCCAGCAGAGCACATGTGCAAAAACACAAAGCCAGGATAGATATCCAATCAAATCCCACTCTGTAATTTCTGACAATTAATACCTTTAAAACCTGAAGGAGAAAGAAAAAATTTGGTTATACCAGCTTAAAATAGTCAAGCTTTATTTTAGAATATGGTTAACCAGGTCAGCCAGGTTCCCAACCAGGTTTACCAAAACTATTTATGTCTCACCAGCTCTTTAGACATCTAAACCAGCTTGGGCCAGCTAAAAACTGTTAAACCATCTCCCATGAGCAGCTGGTTTTAGCTGGATCTCCAGAATTTTTACTTCAGACTTATGCCTTGGGCTTTGAATAGCTGCGTCCACATTAGCATAGCCTCTGCAGCATCTTGTCGTGCACTTCATAGACCACAAGAGCTGTGATTGGTCAGTTTGATAACTGTAACCCTTTTTTGGGTCAGTGTGAAAGTGACAGTTGTGTTTCCCAGTCACGTTGTTGTGCAGTTGCAGCGTGAACCAGCCTTCAGGGTCGTTTTGATGTTCCTAAACCAGGTTTCCAGATCAGGAGTGCAGGCGCACAGCTGTGAAGTGGATGGACTCCATCTCGGATCCTGAGCTTTTGGATTTCCTTCCTCAGTTAGTGCAGGTAACACAGGCCATTTCCTTTTTCCTTTGCCCTTATTCCGTTCCGTTATGGTTTTGTCTAGGCATACTGTTCTTTCCCATTTACTTTAATCTGTTTACATTATACCTGTTTTTCTTCTTGCCTTCATTTTTGTTCTCTCTGCCTTTATTTTCACCCCCTCCTATTCAATAACAGACTCTTAAATGCTTTCTCTTTCTGTTTGTCATGCAGGCTCTGAAGTATGAGTGTTATCTGGACAGTCACCTGGTGAGGTTTCTGCTTAGGAGGGCAGTGGGGGATGTGCGAGTGGCTCACTACCTCTTCTGGTGTGTTCTCCCCCCTCAGATTGTAAAGACAAATGCAGTTCACATGTATACTGAGAATCCAGGCCATGCTAGATTACCCTCTTAAATTTGATTGTCCGTGTCAATGTGGTGCATTTGGATGATCGTACTATTGTCCATAGCTAATGTATGATGTATGCATTGAACATGCCTGTATGAAAGAAGCTATGAAGAGGTGAATTCCTCACTGTTTAACACTGATTGGTATGGTGGGTGAAATTAGCTCACAGCTCCACCTGCTGTTCAAATGAGGTACTGTTCTAAGATCAGTCAGTACAGTAGACTTTAAAACAATATTTACACAATATTATAGGTTTTATTGGAAAATTATTGGGTAGGTGACAGCTAGTGGTAATTTTAATATCAAATTTTTCTTTAAGAATAAGTGATTTTTAGGTCTGGAAAAGTAAAAAAATTCATGCAAGGAACTGAAGTAAATATAATGTATTCTAGTTATGCCCAATTATAAAATATTTGGTCTTTGGGGTTGCCTCATCTACAACTTATCACAAACCACTAAAAACGTTATGGATCCTTATAGTGGGTGTATAGCGAGTTGCATTGAAGCATAAGCTAAACAATTCAACTGTTCACTGTCTGTCTGCAGGTTACTGAAAGATACTCTCCAGGACTCTCAGTTCAGTGTGAGGTATCAGTATCTTCTGGCAGCTCTGCTCTGCTGCTCTGGTCGTGGATTGAGGGAGGAGTTTGATCGGCAGTGCTGGCTGGTCACCATTCTGGCCAAAGTGGCCCAGCGGGTGCGAGATGCCTCGCCCTCATCCAGACAGGTCTGTAAATTTGACCCTGTTTACATCTGTCATTAATATGTTGTGAGTGGTCTGATCATAAGTGATAAATAAAGGTGATTTAATCGCTACAACTACAGTTGGAGCATGTCAGAAACGTGCCCACATGTTTGTGGACAAGCAGTTGTCTACTCGCCTGTCAGTCTTGCATTGCACTAAAGCAAGATCGTCAAGTATGCAGTAATATTCAGATTTTAAAATTAAAAAAATTCCATCACAAGTAGTCACAGGAGACACATTTGAGAAACAGACCAGGTGTAAACATAGCCACATGTTCTTGTGTTGCATCATGGGAACCATTACTACACCAGAAGTCATTTGCTTAAAGAAAAACGTCTTCTAAAGTTTTAATTTTGCTGCAAAGCATTTGCTATTCTTAGTTTGAAAGGCGACGGCCTGTGCCAAAAACTGGTTGTTAAAACCTAAGGGGTCTTTTAATGTTCTTCAGACCATCTGGTCACCACATTGATTGAGATTTTTCTGATGTTCAGGCGATTCTTCGTGAGGGACTGGAGGAAGTCAAACAGTTCTTCAATGTGAACAGCAGCTGCAGACTTCCCCTCAACCCAGGCCTGTTCGTCAAGGGCATCAACATACAGGTACAAACCATTCCAGCTAACAGGAAACGTTCTCGCTAACATTGGCTAACGTTCTCTACAAGTTCAAATTTTAGTGTTCTTGCAGTAGTATTCTCATATTAAAAACAATATCACCTTTAAAATGTTCTATTTAAGAAGTTAGTGGCACATTTTAAAAATTTCAGAGAATTAAAAAATTTAATACAATGTCTAAAACAAAACTGCACAATTTAGACATTTCTAGAACTTTCAAAATAACGTTTTGTAATGTTTATCTAATGGATTCATTCATACAGACAACCCAGATAACAATTTTAGATTGTATGTAGATATCATCTTTAGAGCTTCTATGTCAATCGTGCCTCTTTTTCTGTCTGTGTAGTCCTGCTCCTACTTCAACTCTAATGCAGTTCCCCTGAAGCTGTCATTCCAGAACCAGGATCTTCTGGGAGACAACATCAATGTCATCTTCAAGGTACTGGCTGCGTTTGTTACAGCTCAGTTCCTTTGTGTTGATGCTTTTAGATGTTGATCCTCATCACATGTGGTCCCATGTGCTCTTTCCCTTTAGTCAGGTGATGACCTGCGGCAGGACATGCTGACCCTGCAGGTCATACGGATCATGAACAAGATCTGGATCCAGGAGGGGCTGGACATGAGAATGGTCATCTTCCGTTGCTTCTCTACTGGGCGAGGCAAAGGTAAACACACGAGTCTAGACCTCAGACTATTATCTTATAAGAGGCGTGTCCCTAAGGCCTACATATCAAGTGTTCACCAAACAGAATTGAAACCATGACAACAGAACGGTAGTCTGAACCATTACGCCATTGGTGGTTCCCAATCTGTAAACAGTTGCTCATATGGGATGATGCATGTAAATCTTTTATTTTCATCATTCTTGTTTTTTACTCATCCAGGCATGGTAGAGATGATTCCAAATGCAGAAACCCTCAGGAAGATACAAGTTGAACATGGAGTAACTGGCTCCTTTAAAGATCGTCCTTTGGCGGATTGGCTACAGAAACACAATCCCACTGAGGATGAGTATGATAAGGTCAAACTGCCTTTTAGTATCATCATACTACATGCAGATTCACTTGCCTAACTAACTATGTACCAGCATGCAACAGTTTTCAGAAATATTTCGGAAGATCCACAGCTGTTTCGGTTGCATGGGGTTGCATCACGTTAATTATCTCGCATATACTATTAATGTTAATTTGCTTGGAGATTTGGTCAAATCTAAAGGGTGTAATTTTTGCTCCACTGCCATCAACAAACAGAATTTAATAGAAGTTGATTTGATTCTCAAACACTGCTGTTTTCCATCGCTCATTTGTTTCCACAGGCTGTGGAAAACTTCATCTATTCTTGTGCAGGCTGTTGTGTGGCCACCTACATCCTGGGCATCTGTGACCGTCACAATGACAACATCATGCTGAAGACCAGCGGACACATGTTCCATATCGACTTCGGCAAGTTCCTGGGCCACGCGCAGATGTTTGGCAACATCAAACGGTACGAACATGAAAGAGTTGAAAGCAGGAGCTCCTTTGCCCCAGATTTCGATTGGTTGTGGCAGAACAATGTAGAACAAGAGTTACAAGAAGACAGGTTCCGCATGAGAAGACAGGAATGTTTTTGAACTAAATCACATCACAGTTGGTGATGGTAAATGTTACTGCAGATTGTAATCTTTTTGTACTCTGCAGGGACCGGGCACCTTTTGTGTTTACCTCTGACATGGCTTATGTTATCAATGGAGGTGACAAGCCGTCCAGGCGTTTCCATGACTTTGTAGATTTGTGTTGTGAAGCCTACAATCTCATCAGGAAACATGCACATCTGTTTCTCAACCTTCTCGGCCTGGTGAGTCCACAGATAAAACAGCAGTTCCTGCCTTTAGATGAAGAAAGGTTTATATAGTCAGTATTTGAGTTTGTTTATATATTCAGTATTTGAATGTTTGCACCACTTCTTAGATTGTAATACTGTGTGTGTGTGTGTGCGCGCGCGCGCGCGCGCAGATGTTGTCCAGTGGGATTCCTGAGTTGTCTGACGTGGATGATTTGAAGTATGTCTATGATGCTCTTCGACCACATGAATCAGAAGCAGAAGCTACCATGCACTTCACTAGGTAATGTTTTAGACAATACCTTTAACCAAGTAAAAACTGTTTAAGGTAATCTGGTAACTAACCTGTAAGTAGATGCCCTTAGAATCCACACTTTTTTCTTTGACAGCCATAAAATAAAATGGCAGAATATAGTATCTGACTGTGGGATCTATTGGTTTGCCAACCACAGGCCTTTTAAGACGCTTTCTTTTAGCCATTTGACTTGTTTGGGTTTGCTGACATATTTTTGGACGGCTTTTGGAGGGAGTTGCATAGTTCAGTCTGGCAGAGGTGCTTACAGCACTTTAAACATGTATTACATAAACAATGAAGCTACATTTATCATTCAAATGTTTAAAGTTCAGAACCTAATCCTGTGTTCCTCAGTAAACAAGGATAAATAGAGTTCCTCCTCTCTGTAAAGGATTGCGCTTTGGCTCATTTATCTGCTGGTCTTTGTCTGAATCTTCTCGTCTATTCTAGGCTAATTGAATCCAGTCTTGGCAGCGTTGCCACCAAGCTGAACTTCTTCATCCATAACCTGGCTCAGATGAAGTTTGCATCCTCTGAAGAACGCCCTGTTCTGTCATTTGCTCCCCGTGTCTACACCCTGAAAAGCGATGGGACGATTCGTAATCTGTTTGTTTGCAGACACATTAAAATCAGTTCTCCAAGCAAGGGTTATGTAAGTCTACTGCATTTACATTTATTTACATTCAAGTGCACTGTAGCCCAAATTCATTTAATCCATTAAAATAATTGATCTGTCAGTCACACACATTTTCCTTTACATGCAGTCCTATGTTGTAAAAGTGGAGCGGGAAGGTCAGCAGGGAGTGACTTTAGTCCAGAGAACCTTTGAGGAGTTCTATGAACTTCACAGTAAACTGCAGCTCATCTTCCCTCCTTCCAAACTACCCAGGTACAATAAAGTTTTTTATTAATATGAATTATACATTAAAAGCTCACTCAGAATTTAAATAAAAACTCTTGTCTGAGTTTGTTGTACAGATTTTCTGAAAACCGTAGTGGAAACTAATGCAGGTTTTTATCAGTGGGTATGTTTAGTCTTGGGGCGAGGTTATCAAAACAAAAAAGCTGGCCTGTGTACATTTCTTTCCAGTACTAGCAGCATTGGAAGTCCTTTTTTAAGTAAATGCAGAGAACTTTTCTGTAACTTTATTCTGTTTGTTATGCTCATAAAAAGTGTATTGATTGTAAATTTAAAAAGAAAGTTGCATTGCATTATAGAAGGTGACCATTAGTTAAATGCAAATGTCCCCCAGCTTCCCCAGCCGCTTTGTGATTGGCCGATCTCGAGGGGAGGCTCTGGCAGACAGGAGGAAGGAGGAACTAAATGGATATGTTTGGCATCTGATCCATGCTGCTCCAGAGGTGGCACAGGTAACCTTTGACCCTGCTTTCAACACTGTTTTATATTGATTCTCAATCACAAACAGTGGTGGGATCCTCTCTGTCATTAAGGTACATTTTGAAGTGAGAAACGCAATCTTGCACATTGCTAACCACACAAAAATCAAACACCCTTCAGGAAATACTGACTGGTTTCAGTTTGACTGGCATGTTCCTTGGTTCTGTGAAAACAGACATGTGGTTGGTAAACGACCCGCCCTAAGTCTCTCTATCAGTTATGGGCCACGGCCGGCATTACCAGCTGCTAAACTATTTACACTTTCACTTTTCTTATACATTATACCTCGTTTATTCTGGTATTTGCTCATGGGTTAGTTGTTGTTGTTGTTGTTGTTGTTGTTGTTGTCGTCATTTGTCAAGAATGTAACCCTCTCCTTTCACTTTCAGTGTGACCTGATCTACACCTTCTTTCACCCTCTACCAAGAGATGAGCGAGCAGGAAGTGTGGGAACTATTGTAAATGCTCTTCACAATAAGCCAGCAGGTTTATATTCTTTATATATCTACTTAATAAAGCCATACACACGCACAAGCTTATAAACATACACACTTTTATATACATGAATTCAGTTCACACATTGTAGTCCATCACGTCCAATTATCATGGGTTAATATAATATTTACTTTGGTCCAATCAGCTGCACCGATACATTGTGATCATGGTGACCATTAACTGAGTGTGACACTTAGTCACACGTTTTATCTGTAACGGTCACACACATTAGGCCAGTGTGCTCTGAATGCAGGGTCAGCTCGACCCTTGACCCATGAGTTATCAAGTTCTTCTGTGCTTCACTCCCTAGGAATTTATCACACCTAGTTAAAAATTGAAGGAGTCTCCATGAGTAAAAACTGCTCGATTGCATTTGTTACGTTAGATATCCTTAAGGCGGCCTTCAGTTTTGTTTTTTGTTTGTTTTAAACTCACCACATTTTCTGATTAGTCACTTAGATTTTTCCATGTAGGGTGCCACTGGATCAACATTCTTGTGTTGATTTTGGGGTTAAAACTGGGTTTAGGGCTTGTCATTTTAGGGTTAGATAATGGTTAGGTATAAGCAGTTCCAGAATCCATATTAATCACTTGGCAAAATCTGATCTGTGTTAAAGGTTAATGTTCGACAAGTTAGTGTCTTTTTACTCCTGGCCACAAGATTGTGCTTTGCAAATCCAATCACTTACTTAATCCACTTTAACTGTACCTGTGAGACAGATGGCCAGACAGATGGACGCTTTACACTTGTATGAATTCACACTGGCATGCACCTGTTCAACACTCAATTCACTTTCTCTTCTCATCCAGATGTGTCTTGGGCTCCTGTGCCTGGTAAAGTGGCAGGTGAAGTGAAGCTCTCAATTTTGTACAAAAGCGACAAGCTTTTTATTATGGTGATGCACATTAGAGGTTTGGTGAGTATTGGATATTAAATATCAACCAAAACCATTTGAGATCCACTGATGCTGTATAATCACACTAATGCGTTATGCATATTTCTTCAGCAACCTCTGCAGGACGGAACCGACCCTGATCCGTACGTCAAATTGTACCTCCTTCCTGACCCTCAGAAAACTAGCAAGAGGAAGACCAAGGCAGCCCGGCGTACGTGCAACCCCACTTACAATGAAATGGTGAGGAAACGGATTGTGCTGCTTTCATTAATCTTTGTTTACAGTTGATGTTATTGGATGACAACACTTCCTGTCTCCTTCTCTGGCAGCTGGTGTACGATAAGATACCACGCGGTGACCTGCACCAGAGAACAGTTCACTTGCGAGTACTGAGTGAAGGAGCATTCTGGGAAAATACCCTGCTGGGCGAAACCATCATCAACCTAAAAGACCTCATACCAGGCCATCGCTGGGTGGATTGGCATGAGCTGGGCTCTAGAGGCTCTGATATAAACCGTTAACAGCAAATACTTAAGACTGGCATGCACCTGTGTGGACGGCCATTGAAAGTGAAGAATTTCACTCGCGTCCATTGGTGTGCATGTGTTTGTGTCCGTCTTTGCTTATGGGTCGGGAAGTTGCAGGTGCCCAGTTGCTCAGAAGGCCGTTTCCCCCAGTGGGGGTGTGTGTTTTTGATTCTCCTACCCAGGAGACTTGTAGATTCTGTGATGAAGTGTCATCACTTGATACTGTTCTTGTGGGGTTTCATGCACTATGTGAACCAGACCTTGGATTGAAGAAAGAGGCTCTTGGTAACAGTGGGACAAAGAAAAACAAGGATTGGCAATGATCATAAAAGATTAAAGTTTGCTTTGAACCAGATTTTTGGTGGGGATATCTGGGAAACTGTTTGAAGTCTGCTGTTCATATCCTTGGAATTTTAAAAGCCCCATTTTGTCATATTGAGCATGCAAATGGAAATTTAAGTTATTTACTTTTTAAAATGATTCTCTATTGCAGCTCAATTTTGAGCTTTGTTGTGTCTTGTGACATTGGTTATATCTCTTTGTATCAGATTTGCTTAGAAATGAACAGTGAGGGATTTGCTTTTGTACTATAATATAATGGCAAGTTCACATTGCCTGTGGTATTTACCTGATCACATGATAAAGGGAAAAAAACACTTGATAGTATTTTGCTTTTGAAAAATTCAATTTTGGAATGTCTGATTCAAGCAACTTGCTTAAACCAACAGCAGTGGGAATGACAGAAACAGTGATTGTAAATTGTTTTCCTAATGTAAAATAGATGACTGCATAAAAACAAAAAACGTAACCGCATGTACACTATATGGAACAACAGACACAAACCATGAAGAATGATTAGTTTCTTATAAACCTTTTTCTTTAAAATATGATGGCACATAACTTAATATGCAGAAAAGGTTTTTGAAGGGATTTGACCTCAGGGTCAATGTTTTTTGCCTTGCTGGTATATAAGCATATTTAACAAGAACATTTCTATTTGGAAAAAGGTTGATTTGCATGCTGTGAAATTTACTACTGGATAAATATTGCTTTTTGCATTTGTTTGTCAAGTACATTGACACCTCACATTTTCCAAGTTTTATTGGTTAATTTTTTTGTGTGTGTAAAAGAAGTAAAATGAAAGCTTTAGATTGTAATTCTGTCAGTATTGGCATCGCCCCTTTATGTAAAATGGCATGTAAATTTAATGCTAAATATACCACAGTAGCTTCTCTTTCCCCTGGGAGATCGACAGTATGAGTAAAGACTTTGAATTTTAATTTGCTTTATTTTGCACTTTGTTTAATTTTGAGTAAAGTAGAAGTAGCTGGAAGTAGGGATTGGTGGAAAAATTAAGTGATTGGATGATTTTCTATACGTAATTCAAAAAGATTTCCAATGTAATTAAGTGGCATTATTTTGTGTAAAACATTCTGTGGGGTGGGGTTGGGGGTATAAGGGGAGTTTTGAAAAGTGTAACCCTGCAGTTTTTCTTCCATTAAATTAATATCTTTAAGTAATCTACAAATCAAAAGTGCAGCCCTGTATGTAAAAATGTTCTAACAATCCAATAGCCTTAAGCAAACTTTGTGCTGATCAGCTGGATCAAAGTAGTCCATGCGCTGTAGAGCTTTCTAACCAGAAAAACCAGCTACATTATGGAGATGCTTCGGATATTAAGGATTTAATTTGTGGGAGCCTTCATGCTAAATGATTGTACCATAATGAAAAAAATTGTCTTTTTGAAAAGGTATATGTTTATGTGCAGAAGCGTGTGGCTTTAAGTTATATAACGTTGATAACATTTGTGAACTATTTTAATAATGAAAGGGAATGCGAGTAAAACAAGTAGGATGTGTACTGTAAATGCTGAGAATATAATTTTGATGTGACTTATGGATATCAATGGTCTTTATCCCACTGTTTTCCATTTTTAGATGGGTTGTAATGTGTTCCTTCTAATTTCAAACCATGTTTTTTTTAAACTTAATTTGCACTTAATAAATGCACAGGAAAACAAATTTGAATACATTTGAATCCTTTTTGCTTTGGTTACCTTTAGCCAGTTTGCCATGTTTCAACCAGCTGCTTATTAAACTTTTGCAGTTAACGTTGTATAATGAAAACAGCATTGTGTTGTTCACAAGTTAAGTATAGATGTATAGTTACACAGATTCCCTTTTTCAGACATGATGCATTTATCTGTAAAGTCTCAGCTGAGTGCAACTGACAACATCAATTCACTTTACAGTGACTGTCTGGTGTTTTGGCTCACACTTGGGTAAGAATTACATCAGGTCTGGGTTTATCATGACTTAATTACCTGTCTGAACATTTGAACAATTACATGTTCTTCCACATTACTCATTACTATTCAGACAGAACTATAGAGAATTATGACAAACGTCCGTTTTAATGTTAATATGAAAGTGTCACTTTCACATTTATATATTGTTAATGTATCTCGCTAAGAGTAAAGTTAGGACAATTAGGGAATACTATTCAACTCTCAGATCTTTCATGTAAAACTGTTTGAGAACTAAGTCTGTAAATAAAAAGAAAAACTTTATATAAATGCATAGATATGATTCAGAAAGTGCTATAATGGCCTACATCTTTTGGTTTGTATTTAAATGTACTGTGTGCATTTCCTAAATCTAAAGGAAAATTGCAGTGAAAATAGAATATTATGCATTTTCTTTATCAGAAGCACAGTCGAGCCAAAAAGAAACTAACGCTGCTCCAGAGGGATATGTTCTCTAAAAAGGTCTTGCACAAATGGATCTGTCACGTGCTCAACGTGCCGCTACTAGACTGCATTAGTAAAAACGGTTTCCACTTTTATCACGGAGAACAAAGTAATCAGATGCGACTGGCGCATTAAACATTTATTTGGTACTGAACCATTTCTGTGAGTTGCGTGACCTGCTCTGAATTTCTTATATAACACGTGAGATAATTTTACCACGGTCCCTTAGCGCGCTATACTGGAGACGCTCCAGTACTGGAGGACTTTAGAGACGCTCCCTTAAAGCGTTTTTCTGATGAAATCTCTCTCCGCTTAGCTCCGCGGCTAGCTGTGATGAGCGAGCGAAACGGCGACACAGACGAGCCTCAACACAAAAGTATTGTTATTTAAATAGAAGTAAAAGTAAAACAGTTTATTTCAGTCAATATTAGGCTCGGCTTCGATGTTATTACCGTTTGGTTTTTTAGTGTTACAGTATTTTCAAAAAAGCGCGGCGGTCGCGGCGGACTGACAGCTGAAGAATCTACATTCGCTTCCCTTAGACGACGAAATGGCTTTTGTTTCGAGCTTTTCTTTGGGATATACTGCTCAATTTTACCATCATATCTCCTCAAAATATCTTTACTATTCTTTTGTCGTCTCTACAATCCCTTCCAGCAGAAATAAATTGTGTTGTTTTCCTCAGGACGGCACAGCTGGCGTTAACGCTGCGGTCAATATGGACGTTAATGGTATTCGCTGGCGCCGGGTCGGACTCTAAACGACATGGACTTTTAAAAACACAGAAGTAACCTTTCGCATTACTTATGGAAGCTGTCAAGGGCTGTAAGCGATGAAAACTGAAGCATTTTACGTTTATCGTAGCTAACATTTAGCCAAAACTAGTGTTTTAATATCAAGCTTGGCTTGCTACAAGCCGCGTTAGCCAGATCATTATTAAGGTCATATCTGAGTTGTGTTTGAAAAAAATATATATATTATTTAATACATAATAATAATAACCTTATGAGATATTTCTCTCAATCCCAGCACTTTTATGCAAATTTGGCTGTTAAAGTGGTTATCGTGGAGCCATTGCTAACAGAGTTACGTTGTTAAGTTATATCATTGTTAAGTTTATGTACTTAAAGTCATTTCAGAGGAGAACACATGTTCAGAAGTATGAACACACATGGACACTTTTCTAAAGAGGACACGCGGCCCGCGCGTAACAGTGACGGGAGCGCGGACAGCTCGTGGATCAGCGTATTCTCTCTGGTCTCCAGACCTGCGTGGTCTCTCCTGCAGAGATATTTACCAGGAAGGGCCCAGACTGCATTTGATATGAAGTCAAATATAGATATTGGAAATTCTCTGATGGGGGGTCTCGGCGATACCCCTCTGAAAGTTGCATACCTCCACTGCCAGCATGAAAACGCAGCGTGTGCGTCTTCCGGAGACCCGGGGACTCTGGCCTGGTTGACCCATGATTCATTAAGTGAACTGGGGATCCAGAACACCACACAGAAGGATTTCAGCATGCAAAGGCAGACATCAAGCGGATACCTCGAGACGGCGAGAAACTTTCTCAGTCAAGTGTTGATGAATACGTCCTCTACGCAAGAGAAAAGGCGAGTGGGAGGCGAGCGGTCTATGGATGTGCTAACTACACGCGCTGCCAACAACTGGTGGGGTGGACTTTGGGGGGCCGAGGATAACCCTCAAAACTGGCTGCTAAAGGTACCACAAAGTAAAAAAGAGACTGGTACAAACTGGCAGCATTGTGGAGAGCATCACAGTGTTGCCTATTGTCAGAGTCACTCACAGGCTGCCATTGCCATGACAACTGAACTGTGCATTTGTAGAGATGATGGGGCATCAATGCATAACGAAAGCGCTGGACACTTGTGCTCCAAAGGGCTGATCCACAATGCAAGCGCACACATGCCCAAACCAGAATCCTTCACAAACTCATATCAGCTTCCACTAGATGATGAGCAGAAGAATTTTTATACACTTCTAGTCTGTAGTAGAGCCCACAGTGAAGCAGTTTTGACCCCAGACCAGGATAATGGCTACTCCAGCTTGGAGGAAGAACACTCAAATAGTAAGCTTCATAGTATGAAACTGCTTTCTGAGGACCAGGAGGTGTCACAAACAGATGGTCATGTTGCCTCTGGGGATGGCTTATCACAGAGTAACACTACAGGGAATGAATCTGTGGAACAGTCTCATAGTGAGGCTGTCAGTTCCAAGGACGATATCAAGCAAAATGAGGACGATTCTGAGCTGCCTGACACTGAAAAGATCACTGAGGAGACATCAGCTGTACCTCCAGTTACTCAAGACCTGCCTGTTTTGCAAATCCCTCACTGTCAAAACAAGGCCATCGCCTACATCATGGGTAGCCCTGGTAGTGGAGATTCTGAATCAGAGGATGATAGTGATTGGGACAGTAATGATGATGATGGGTTTGACAGTGAAGGTTCATCCCACTTCTCAGAGTCTGAGGACCTGGATGACAGCGATGATGAATCGGAAGAGGATTCGGATGGAGAGGAGGCAGACTCTGAGACGGAGAGACTGTGGAATTCTCTGTGCCAAAATGGAGATCCTTACAATCCTAGGAATTTTACAGCTCCCATAAGGACAGCCTCCAAGCAAAACACTGCTACAGAATCCTCAGTCTCAGAGTCTCCACCAGCACATATGTCATCACAACTTTCACCTCCACCTTCACCCCCATTACTTTCTGAAAACGAGTCCAGTGAAGAGGCTTGTGAGATGGACGATGAGGAGAATCTGAGACTGTGGAACTCTTTTAGTTGCTCAGCAGACCCCTACAGTCTCCTCAACTTTCAGGCCCCTGTACAGACTCTGAAGCCCCCTAAATCTTGTAGAAAGAAGACACAACCTGGAACCCCACACTACAAAAGGGAGGAGGCTGAGGAGAGATTGGACAGTGGATTTTCAGAGATTTCCCCTGTGCCATGCTCAAGCAATGTCATGGGTGCTCAGCTGAAAAAGGTTTGTACGGTATTATGATTTACTTTAAATAATGCATTACATACACCATAATTACATATACAGACATTCCAGTCTGAAAACTGCTTGTGTAACTTAATCTGTCTGCATGTTTTGTTTGCTTAAAAGGTGTAAAGTATTCAAGGTTGGTGTTTGTGAATTGAGAGCACTTACTAATGTGTTAGGACTGGAAGAATGAATCAGATGGATATAAGGGATGGATATACACTTGTTATGATGCATTTAAGTGTGTTGCATATATAACAATATTAATAGCTGTAGCCTGTACATCCACTTCGTTGTGTCAAGTTTACAAAAAAATTGACTCCTGCTGTGAGACTTTTGTAATTAAGGTAACGTTAGGGTTGTGGAAGTAATTTCCTTAGCAAGTTAATATTAAAATGTCAACAGAAACACTGTTTAATAATAGACATTCATTTAGATAAGAGTTTGTTGACCTTCTGAAGGAAATTGAGCCAATACAACAAGTGGTGTTACACAGAAATACATGTAGATTAGAAGAAAGGAAAGAAAGACTGAATAAAAAGCTATAATATATGGTTAAATCAGTCTTACAATTGTGTATTTACTATATAAATAATCCTTTATTCCATAAAATCAATGATAGCAAACATATTTTTCATACGGTCGTGCTGTTTTATTTGTGTTTGACAATATGGCAGTAAAAGCTGGTCTGTAAAAATGATGTAAAGCCATGCAATATCATTTTTATTTTTTTCCTCTGCCTGTGATAATCTGATGCAATGGTTCCATTTTGCCGTCTCCAGGGAGACAGGAGTTAGTACTCTGCCCATTACTCATTATCACTTGATGGTGTGGTGCATTTCATGACTCTGGCATCACACGACTCAGTCATTAGCTTTGGTCTGGGGATGATAGCACTCCCAACCACCCAGAAGGAGGGAGGTATTCATGAGAAGCAATCACGTACTCACACATCATATTTCAACAATTAAGTGTGCAATCACGTGTTACTTAGCAACAGTGGAACTATTACTCTGGAAAGGGCGGAAAGAAATAAAAGGTATATCTAGCTATCTTTCACTAACCTTTGCCCACGCTTTGTAAATAACATTTGCACTTAATTTGGCCCAGAATTCACTGTAAGGCAAAAAGATGGACTTTTATGTTAATTTAAACAATTAGCATTCTAAATCCCATGTGTCAGGGTCTAATAATTTCTAACATGTGGTGGGTTTTTTTAATGACTCATCTGGTAGTGACACATTTCATTGCATTCAAAAGAAAAAATATAGAAGCACATTAAATGCAGAACTTTAATGGCGCAGTATGGAGTGTTATATAAATGCAATAACATCTGCAGGGAACAGAAAGCTGTATGATAAATGAAACTGCAACTCTCAGTTTAACTCTTTCCCTGGTTATGTTTTTTTCTTTTGCAGGTGCAATTTGTGGAAGAGGTAGAGGAGTTTTATGCTAGCAGCGATGAGGACCGTCACGGCCCCTGGGAGGAAATTGCCCGTGACCGCTGTCGTTTCCAGCGTCGTGTTCAGGAAGTTGAAGAGACTATCAGCTACTGCCTTTCTCCAACTTTCCGCCTGGTCATTTTTCAGAGACTCTACAATACTAGCTAATTAAAAGCCTTGTTTGTTGTTGGACAATACATGTAAACAATAAATACGAAACAATGCATCAATATCTTAATTCAGGGCATCAGGAAGGCCCTTAAATGCTCGAAGGGCTCCCAAGTCACAAATCCAAGGAACTCTTGAGGTTCCTTCTGGTGAAGGTCACCTCACTTGAGTCATTTTGATGGTCCATGTGTGTTGTGTTTGAGCTGTAGTGTGGGTTTTTGAAATATGCATTTTGTTGGATTTTTTTTTTTGCCACAAGTCACATTGTCCTTTCTACCCCTTACTACAGCAGTTTCATTTCAAGATGAAAAAAAACAGGATTCCCAATCAAATGTTTTCTTTGTAACTTATGCCTATAAGAAAATTAATCATTTACAAACAGAAGTACATTACACAGAAATGCACTAACAGAACCTCTTTATGGGACTTTAATGTTGAGCTTTTAGAACTGCGTTAGTGCAAGTGTATTTTTAAGGGAAAATTAACATAGAAATAACCATGTGAAGTGTTAGCTTTACATTTTCTGTTGTTTTCATCTAGCAGGCCTTCTTACAAACCCCTCGTGTTGTAACCTCAAAGCCAAAGATAACGCACTTCTGCTCGGGAATGGATCATTAAGCCAGGCCTCAGTATTTGAAGCTATAGGCCGTCTAGGGTAAACTATCCCCCAGAGTAACAGCACTCATTACCCACGTTGAACCTAGTGGTATTTTGCCGGAGTTGAGCAATGCTTATATCGGTATGTGTTCCTGTGTTAGAGTGAAGATATATGGGCGTGGGCCTTAGTGCAATGTATTTGCATGATCCTAAATGAAAAATAAGTTGTCTTTCCCCTATAACTGTTTATTGGACAAAACCATTTTAATATGTGGAAATCACTGTTGTGTAACGGGGTATTTTCTCTGTGCTTTGAACTGTGGCAGCTGTGACAAACAGTAAAATCTTGAATATAAAGGTGAAATGCAGGGACAAAATGCATGTTTTTGATCTGAACTATATAATATGCTTGACGTTGAAGCATAAAGGTAATTTGTTAATCGCTATAATTAACAAAGGCATTTTATTTTTGTAACACATTTAGGAGTTAAGCATCTTGGGTTTGTGACGGAAATGACTAGTCCTAATTTAATTAACATTCATTAAAAGTAATGCAAGAAATTTGACTTGTTTACTGTTTGTTTTTCTGTATATTGAAATTGTACACTAAATATATGCACGTGTAATTTGAAAAATAATATACGACTTTTTTATATAATAATATATATAGTCAGATTATTAGACTATATAGTTAGATTATTAGCCAAGACATTAGACAAGGTCAAATGAGATGGGCGTCTGACGGATATGGATTCATAAGCACCGTTCAGAGGGCGTGGACAGAGCCATGTAAAGTTTGAATATAAGCAGGAATCCAGCCAATACATTTCCGACAACAAATAGTCCCGCCTCTATAAAAATTACTTATCGGTCAACAGAATTAATAAAAGTACAATTTTCGTCTCAACTTTCTGGTCGCATGCACTGAGCGCAAGTTTCGCAGGCTGTCGCAATGTAGCTCCCAAGCGCAAAGTCATAAGTCATAGACCTCGATATAGCATGAACAAACCCTTACCCTTACTTATATAAATAAGTCTTACCCTTATTTATAATTCACTTTATTGTCATTACTTCATCCTTAATTTCACTTGCATTCCATCCCATAACTTTCAACATATTATAATAAGTTTTATTCGGCCGGCAAATGCTTTATGTATTCACATTTTTTCTATAAATCACGTGACGCTTTGCGCTACCGTAGACTTCCGGTAGACGTTTCGTCTGAGACCAGCGTCGCTGCAACAAAAGATGGAGATGAAAGGATATACATTAGGTGTGAAATATCTTTATATTTTCTGTCATTGTAATTCTGCCACTTTGTAAGTGGAAGATGTAATTTGGTCGCCAGTTAAATATATTTTCTCGGAAGCTTTCACCAGTACACAATATATAAACTGTCAACATGTACAGTTACTTATTATGATAAATAGCAAATTGATTTCATATTTTTAATTGCTATGCCCCAAACCTGAAAAGTCTGGGCTAAACCCCTATTTTCTTCACAATAATGGCGTTGAAGTTTTTATCTTGTAAATTGTACAATCAGCCAAACATGTCTTAAACACATAATGTGTAATATTGACACGGACTCTGAGCACGTAAAGTTTAATTTAGTGTTTTAAATAATATATAAGATATTTAGTTCCTAGAACAGGAGTCGCTCCTCGCTATTTACATTTACATTGATTATATACTGAAAGGTACATATTGTACCATCGCATATTTTTGTAGGGTTGTGCAGTTTTAGTATTGATTTGTGGCTTAAGGTTTGCATAGCAAAAATGTTGGACAGAACAGCGTGTACCGAGTCTTTGAAGATAAATATCAGTTTCAGAGTATTTTCACATTTCATGAATGTTCTGTGTTCAGTCACTAGAGGGCGCCGTTTGCCACTTGTTAATTTAGCATGACTGTTTTCCAAAAAGTGTCTTGAAGTACATTTTGTGGGTGGTATTTTGGTAGACTCTGTTTCTGTAAATTACTAGCTAAGTTCATGAGACACGACGTGTTTTTCATCCAAGCTATCAATCATTATATATTTTGTCCTGGTTTCCTGCTGAAGACAGTTTACTGCTCCAGAATCGCTGTGTGCTAAACATGGTCACATTTTTAGAAGCTGTGGCCCCTGTGGCCTGCTAGAAACAAAACAGAGCGTAACTGCAGTAATCTCTTGTATTCACAGTTAAATGTCAAGCATGTTAACACATAGGTGACGTGTGTTTATCGGGTCTCTGCTCTGCTGTGTGTCTGCTGCAGTTAATGTGGAATGTGAGGTATTACACCAGATGAAATCCAGCTGTACATTCAGCAGCTGAAATATGAGCGTGATCACCTGCCACTGACTCCAGGCTTACTGTGCTGCTACCACTCTCTCTCTCTCTCTCTCTCTCTCTCTCTCTCT
>JAZGTK010000024.1:13239-78068 GCA_036877625.1 Ambastaia sidthimunki | reverse complement strand
TCTTGCACTATCTCTCTTTCTCCCTCTCCCGCGCTCCCTCTTCCTTGCTTTCTCTCTTTTGCTCTCTCTCGCTCTCTCACTCTTTTCCCTTCTCTCCCTCTGTCGCTCTCTCTCCCTCTCTCTCTTCACAACATGAAATACTCTTAGAATTCATGTGTTTAACACAATGCACGTCTACACTTTCTGTTACGCATACAGCACATGCAAATTTTGACCCTAATTCTTGATGTTGTGAAAAGAAATTGTTAATTCCCTGTACATTATAAAATAACTTATAATGTGATTTGATTTATTGGTACTTTTTAAAAATGTTTTTTAAACATCACATATAGGACAGTTTAAAAATGTTGTGGAATCGTCTTTCGTTTCTCATCAGGTGTAACTCAGATTAAAAGGGGTTAATCCATGGATATAAACAGAAAAAATGAGGGCCATTGGTGGGCTGCTTGCCTGGGGGTGGGCTGTGAGAGATTACAGGTTTGTTTCTTCCTCTTTCTGTAATTAATCGGAAAACAGCAGCTGCGATGCAGCCCCCCACCGTTTTGCACTGCAGCCATCAGCATAATGGTCCTCCGTCCATCTCTACATCTTTCTTCCTCCCTCCTTTCATTTTCTAACCAGTAATGATTGACAGCACAGAGCGGGTCATGTGACATTTAAATGCCCAGGGATTTTTCAGTGAGCATGCTCAGTAGTGCCCCTCCTCCCCTCCTCCCCTCCTGTCTCCATTTCCCCAGTTCGAAGTCACTCCCTCTTTTATCCATCCTTTACAGGAAAGAGGATGCTGTTATTGTACAGCATCTTACTGTGGTTGTCTGCACCAGCTAGTCTTGTTGCTGTTGTCAGTAGGTTTGACTGTGATAGGAAGACTATTGCTTTGCTGTTTATTTGAAGCCGTTAATTGATTTATTATTTTGTATGGGTAATATTATTTTAGTAGTGTTTTTGTTTTCTGGACATATCAAGAATATCCAAAACATCAAATCAAGGAGCTTGTAGCAGTTTCCTGGTGAGTGTTGATTGTTTGTTTATGAGGAATTTGGTTGTTTTTGTGTTATTTCTCTGCATATTCACAACATGTTTTCAACGTAATGTTTGTTTACCAAAGGACTCCTGCATTTGAGTGTGTTCACACACTTATTTTTAATTCATATGAGAAGCGGGGTCCGTTTTTAGGTGAATATTTAATAACCGCAGCGAAATTATTTATTTTCGACACACGCAGGTAGATAGTACATCACGTCCAGCGTGCTGAATGTTTTGATCTGGTTGGTTGATGCATAATTTCTTGGGTGTTGCCCATGGTTACAGATGCTGGGGTCTTACCAGATGGGTTTCGTTCCTCGCTGTCCCCCCAGAGTGCCGCCACCTGCCTGTCTTTTATCCCTCTGTCTGTCGGTCTGTCTGTCTTCCTCTGTGAATGCTGGGTTTGTTTGAATCAAGCAGAACTGTGCTGTGCTGTCCAGCATGCAGAATAACCCAAATCAGCACAGAGAGTGCCAAGCCAAAACTATTGGGATAGACCGCACTTAGATTTAAAGGCTAAACTCAACTGACTTAAACAGGCATCCTGGTTAGCATCGGGTTGCGTAATGGGTTTATTCTGGGTGTGTGGTCTTGAGTTTGGGTGTCTCATAAAGTGCTAATCAAACACAAAGCTGCGTTACTTCAGATTCAAAGCATTCAGATCCAAATCATTCTGGTTCTGTCAGATAAAACAGCATTTAAATGGATTTGTGACACCCCTCCATTAGCAAGCGGATGGTTATGATGTGTGTCTATGTGTTTAGAAACCATGAATGCTGTTTTTTCCTCCCAAAGACGCATCTGTTCTGAAAGCACACTAGCTCTCTGTCCCTGACACCACATGCTGCAGAGATATCTGTTTGTGTTGCCACTCGCTCTCCCTCTCTTCTGTTTATCTGCCACGTGATTGGTTTGTGCAAAGGAAATGCACTTTTGGTCTCTGTTTCTCATTGGCCGGAGTGTGCAGAATCCGTTCCGATGGCTTTTAACCGCTGTAGTTTGTGCAAAGCTTACATTGTTAAAATAATAAGGAATTTGTGTGTGTGCGTGTGTGCGTTTGTGTGTGTGCGTGTGTTTGTGTGTGTGCGTGTGTGTGTGTGTGCATGTTAAAGAGGGAAGAGAGTGTCAGGTTTCAGCAACAAAATGACAAAAATGAGTTTTTGGCTTGGTGCAATTGGTTCTCTCTCTCTTCACAATCTCAGTTTCTTTGCAACAGTGTTGCTCTGTGATGCAGTGCTGATAGTGTGAGCGCCCAGAGCGAGTACTGAGCGCCGATGGAATGCGGTGCTTCTGAAACAGGCTGAGGGATTCACTGTAGAGCTGCTGCAGATCTTAATTCTGAAACAGGCATTTAAAGTGATTAAAAACATTTAACCTGTCATTTGTTTAGTCCAAAAGGACCTTACTGGATTACAGCTGAGGAAATGTTATGTATAGTTTGTTAAAAGATGTTATACATTATGAAATGTTACTGTGCCGTTTCATACAATTGGCTGTTAAGCTCCAAAATGCCAAAAATGCAAAAAATGTTTTCAGTGAAAAAACTAAATTTCAGTCAGGAGGGTGTGTAAATAATGTCTGAATTAGTAGTTATGGTTTAACTGTTGTTTTAACACACTAATACAGTACTCAGGTTTAGTGATTCATACTCCGACATTTTAAATCCTCAGGATTATGCAGAAAGACTTTCAAGATGGTAAAATGTGTTAAACAGAGCCGAGCGTACTGTGCTTTTATCTGTACTTGACGACTTCATCTGATCAGCCAAAAAGTTTAATAACTGAAAACCAAAACGGGCGGGAAGTGTGTAGAACTGTGAATGACAGACTTTTAATTTCCGCAGGAATCCGCGGAGTTCCGCGGGCACAGATTCTGTGTGGGCCTGTTCATGAGTCATTGTAATGATCGGAATCAATCTTGTGAATTGCCAAAGCGAGGCTGTTGGAGAAGCAGCCATGGCACATGTTCAACTCACACGCTAAATTTGTCCACTGGTTACTACACCACAGTGTCAACAATGAGTATGTTAGATGTGTCTTACAGAGAAGAGATTGTCCTTGTTTGTTAGTGCCATTGTTCTACAGTTAAAATGTGTAGCACTGTCCAAGCTAACAGGGAACGTTCTCAGAATGTTGGCTAATGTTCTCTTATGTTATCCAAAACCTTCTTGCAGTAACATTAGTAGAATGTTTGTCTAATGTTATATATTATATATAAAAAAGTAGTTCTGGGAACATGTTGAAAAATGAATTAACAAATGCTTGATAACATTAACATTAACATGTTATAAAAACAATAACACATGTCTAAAAAAAACTGAACATTTTGAACATTCCTAAAACATTAAAAAAAAACATTTTTACTGTTTTTGTTAATGGAAACTTTACTGAAACGTTTTTACAACCTAAAATTGTTTGCTGGGGTAACATATCACAAACTTGTTCCACTTCTCCAACAGCAAAACAGCAAAGCACTGAACTAGCACACACATCAAATACATCATATTGTTAAGAACAAGATACATATTTATTGTTAAGGAATAAACTAGTACCATGTCAATACAGGCTTGGATACTTTTACTGTATGTTGATTCAGTGTTACCTTTCATGCTTAAGAGAATGTAATTAGGCAAAGAAAAGTGCAGAGCACTCAGCTAGATGTGGACTAGCCTCCATCAGTGTCCTTCAGAGTAGATTAATGTGACCCAGACAGGGAAGAGGGGGTATAGGAGGTGAGACGCTGGGCTGGAAAGAGCCAGAGATTACAGAGTTAATCTGCTCACTCATCACCTTTATTATGGGGTTATCCTCTCCCAGAGGGGCTGGTAGGTAACCCCTAAAAATATACAGTGTGCCCAAGAGGTATTTAGACCCTTAAGCCACACTTAAAATAAATGAATTTCAATGTGTTAGATAACAAAATACTGCACCAAATGATAATTTTGTGGAAGAGAAATAGCACAAGCATGCTTTTTGAGGCAACTGTTTAAAAAAAAAAAAGAAATTTCTTAAAGTAGATATACTCCTCAAAGTAAAGACAAGTATTTGGAACAGTTTCTGCTTGTCAAATTTAGTGGAACGTCTAGTTAATGTAATGAACTGCACATGTGGTAACTGTGTGAAATACTGCTGAAAATTACATACTGACACCAGCTGGGGAAAGCAGTTGCAAAAGTGTCTAAAAAACTGAAGCTAGTTTTGAAAAATCTAGCACGGTCGCTCATTATTAAGCTTAGTATTTTGGTTGTTTTTCTGGAAAAAAATATGCATACATTTTTAAAACAATTTAGTTTTAGTTAATCGCCAATGGGATAAAAAAAATAATTTAAAGGGAAAATTACTTTTTTTACTCTATTGGCAAATATTTTTTATTTTTAGCATAAATCTCATTAAATTGTTCTCTGAATCTTGAAATACCATTTGTCACTTTGCAGGTAAATATGTTTACAAGACAGTAATACTGAGGTTAAAATTATTGAATTGTTTTTGTAAAGCATCATTCATTTGCAGATACCATCAGGGTTTGATATTTTATCATCTACGCAGTGAAATTTATATATGTTTAATGTATATATGTTTTAATGCAAGGGACTGCCTGATGTGGGAAGGACAAAGAGATGGAGACAAACACAGTAGGAGAGGTGCCATTTAAAAGATGGTGAGGAAAGGAGCGATGAGAAGAAAGAGAGAGATGACAGATGGAGATGTTTGGTTTCAGGTGCAGTGTTTTCCCTCAGGCTCTGTGATGTTCGTTCAGTGCACCCAGAACCTATTTACTCTGGATTTTGACACCATCTCCATTAACTTGTTTATGGGTTTTTGCATAGAAATAGGTACTATACATATTTAATAAATAAAGTGTATATCTGAGAATGGCTGCTCACAGACGAGACAGATTGCCTCTGTCTTTGGCCTGTTTAGTAGGGGAGAGCAGGTGGCCTGCCAAAAGACGTGCCAAACTCACGGCAGATCGCGCTCAACTGAATCTTAACCCTTTTAAATCCCATCCTCATCTACTCTGCACCAACATGACTGCCCCCATCAATGGGTGTTAATCTCTATTTGTGGCTCTTGTGTTACCCGCCTTGAATTGTGTTTTGGTGGCCTGGGTTGTTTGGTTAATCAGTTGACTAACCTTGACTAATCAGTCAGTTTTGGTGTGCATATGAAGCTTTGAGAACATTGACTCATTCTCTCATTGGCTTCCAATGGAGGGTCACAGAAGGTCTGAGTATGGTTCCTGGACAATGATAGCACAATGGCACAAGTGCCCTGATGTTCACCTACTGTGACAAGCTATTCAGCTGGAATGATTGAACTGTTCAACTGGAATTAAGCTGTTCAGCTGGAATGGTTTTGGACTAGCAGATAACCATGTACGTCAGTCTTCAACCAAGAACCTGGTAGATCTTATCTTGCCATTGTATCTACAGAGTCGAGAAATCGCTCTTTATTCTTTATTTTGAGCCCTGTGTTCAGCCATGTATTCAGCAAGTCTAAACAATTGAATTCCCTATATAGATCATTCTTTTATATCTATAATGCTCTCTGTATGTAAACAATTGCACCCTATAGTGATATACAGATGCCTGCTTTAGCACACCTTTTTTTCATATAGTGCACTAGGTGGTATTCACTATGTAGTGAACAAGTGAATGCATAAGGTTTTAACACACAGCGTGAGCTTTGAGAAAACATGTATTGTAATATAAACATTTACTGGAATAGATGACATTTGTTTATTAAATGCTGTCATGGATTTGTGATATCACAAAGGCTTTGCTTTGTTGTAATACTATGAAATTAATTTGTTTTGATTTTCATCAGCCACACAAAAAAGTTTAGGTTACAGTCACATCTGGTCCTCCAAAGTGATGGTGTTGCTTATATTGCTACGTGGCCAAAGGGACATTTTTACATAGAAGTTTAATTAAACCATTAAAATTCAGGCCTTATATAAGACTTTTAAACCCACAGGTATCATATTAACACAGATAGTGCTGTGAAACAGTTATATGAGCAAAGGGGATAAAGAAGCTCAGACATAATTAGGCCTGATGTCATATATCAACACTAATGCAGTGCTAATCTTTAAAGGATTCCTGGTCATTTTCCGCCGCTCACCATGTTATCATTCAGATGCGAATCCAAGCCCTGCAGACAGTATTATCTGCAACAGTGTTGTAATACAGAGCAGAAGAGCCACACAGGATATGGACCCATTAAAATTTGAATGGCATTACAAATCCTTCTTCCCATGAACGATGTGGGACTAAACCAGACTCCAAGACGCCCTCCCCCCTTTTCCCAAAGGACCAATTAAAAAGCTTTTTAGTCTTGATTCCTTCCTAGGTGATGACACACTACAGTATTTACCCACAATGCAGTTCACTAGCAGTCGGGCGACAGTCAAAACACACCCACCGTAGCATTCGTGCGTGAACAAGAACGTGCGAGAGCGTGTTTACATAATTAGCTGAATGCAGGTATGCTGATGAAGGCCACTTATCCGTTCTGAAATCTCTTGAGTTTTGTAGGCGTGATGGAGGTACTGCAGTCCTGCAGCCTGACTGAGACGTCACATCTCGCTATCTGTCAGCACATGATTGCTGAGTCTCTGCTTTGGTGGCCTGCGGTGATACTGTTCACACGCCTCTGGAACATCTCATTCTGTCCTTGTGCAGTGACCCCCAAACATTAATGCAAACTTAATTGGACAGAGTGACATTTGCAAGTACAGCGACGTGTTTGGAGAAAATCAGGTCGCCTTTGAAGAGTCTCTGAAGCTTTAGAAATGTATAAAGATGTTCTTTCTTAGAGGGCATTTATACTACACAGTTATCAACTAAAACCTAAACACTTTTGATGAGTTTTGGCCATCAACTGCGTTTTGGAGGCATGAAAATGCAAATGTTTAAACTAAATTTTAAATCTGCAGATTTTTAAAAACTATACCTTAAAAGTTTGTTAAAACAGTGACATCATCCGGACGTGTATCACGTGTTCTGTCTAGTGACATCGCCAGCTACTGGTCTGGAACGCATGATACACAGTTTGTCGTTTTTGCAGATGTGTGTATAGGGATCATTTTGACAGTATGCAAAAAATGCAAAGGAAAAACAGTTCAGTTTTTAGTATGCTTTTGTTAATTTACCCTTAAAATCAGTCAAAAAGATGGAATAGTACACATACATTTCATCAGTATTTACTGACTTTTTATGGTTAAGCTCAATATAGCACCTGGGTCACTATGAACCTATGTAAAATATCTACTTTTTTGTAACAGCATATGGGGTTAAAATAACCAGTCATCAGTTAAATTTTTACAAATTTTAAAAATGTGTTATTCTAGAGAGAATATAGGAAAAAACCTAAACCTCATTCAAAGCAAATCATTTAATCATTGAATTCATTCTGGGAGGAACAAAATATGCCAACAGTTTATTGTAACATTTTATGATAACTAATGGGATGAAACAGGACACCATCTTTTCTGAGGATAAATGGAAAGCGGCATTTTTACTCTGGCTGGAGCATTAGGCAGGACACAGGCATGATTCATTTGTTAATTATGTGTAATCACAGGCCTTCTAAGAGCTCTTAAATCTGTAGTAAGAGCGTCGTTTGGCCATTTGGTGTGAAAGCCTTCAGAGACTCAGAACAGAAGAACACTTGTAATTAGAGTTGAATGGTAGGAGGATGCTGATCTTCTCTGTTTTCATGCTTCTCAGATATACAGCAGCATCATGTAATTCTCTTCATTGTCAGTTTGGGGACTGATCCTCTTCAGGTCACATCAGTTCTTGGCATATGTTGTAGGGAACCTGCTTGATCGTTCCACCACCTTCTGTTGCTGACCCAGCTAGCCGTGAACGTTCTCAGAATGTTGACTAACGCTCTCTCAAAGTTATCAAAACATTTTGTTGTAGATTAGTAGAATCTTTTTTAACGTTATATATCATAATCTATGTTTTAAAAACGTTACAGAATTAAAGAAATGTTTGAATAGCGTTGTTGTAACTTAGCAGTAAGGTTAATACAACTGGATGTGAATGTTTGAATATTAACGTTTTAGTTACTTAATGGAAACGTCAGGGAAACGTTCTCACAACCTAAAACTGTTAGCTGGGGAGGCAGTTTTTTGGCTAGTGTTCAGAGTTTAAGATCCAGTATATCCCAAAACTAACAGGCAAACTTGTGCTGCCCTGAACGAGCGAGGTATGTGCTGACCCGGTGGTGCTTTTTAAAACCAGATTATTTTTGAGATTAAAGTCTGTGTGGCTTGTTTTATCCTCAACCCATGTGAGGCAGAACAAATGCACAGTTTGAATAATCTTTTACTTCTTTTCTATCAGGTTATATTTTAGAGAGAGACCCTTTATAGGAATCATATTATTAGCTCTTGCCATTAATATGTGTGAAGAGTCTAATCTCACAGTTTAATCTTTGCTTGGAAATTTTCTTAGTTCAGATTTGGTCTATGGCTGGAACAGATTATTAAGGAGAACAGCGATGTTGAACTCAAATATTCCAATAATCCATGAAATTAAAATTGGAGTTTTGTGCCTTTTAGTCGTATCTGTTAGCTTTGAAGCCATCTTTAAATTATGCACTCTTAAAAGTTAGGAAAACTTTATGTATTTATTGAGTCTTTCTAATTTGACAGGGTCTGTTTGAGCAGAAGATAAATACTAGAGTTTGAACACGACTGGTCACATGTTTACACTTGCAAAATGAGATCTTTTGATTATGACTCAAATGCACAAATGGACTAAATATCTTTTGCCAAATATACTTGTGGGGCCCTTTCACCAACAGAACACAAAGCTTCCCCCAATCCTTTTTTATATCATTTAATCCTAATCCCCTTGATCTACACAGACACAAATCAAGCTACGAGACCAACTCTGAAAGAATTAGGACAGCAAGAAAAGACTTCAAATGGCAGCCAATAGCCTCTATAGCGCCCCCTAGAGCTCTATAAGATGACTGCTGTTTACAAAGACTATAAAACCTGACTGTCCGGTTGTATGGGCCGCATGAGCATTACACCTGTTGCGTCATCATATTTTTGTTAACACTCAGTTGTGGACTGCAGTACACCAAAATATGAATGTTGTTGTTGTTGTTTTTTCATTCGTCTTGTCTGCCTACACTCTCGTGGGCAGAGGGATTTCCGGTGAACAGGAAAAAGAGAGATCAACACATACTGTCTGAGTCATCAGTCTGTCCTTATAAAAGTCAGGTTTCTCTGAAGGTTCAGCTTATTGAGAAATTCCTCAGAACAGAGTGCATTGTGGGAAAATGCAACAGCCAAATCCCACCAAATTGGAACAAATTCACCCACTATAATGATATATAGCCCATATGTTGTTCTTTTCTAATTAATCCAATAACGCACTATTATTTACTTCGTTTCAGCACAAACTGTATCCGTTCCATCACCGTTTTTTTTACTTAAATAAAACTGTACTTTAATTTGAAGTGTGTGGATATGGTAAAGGTGTCAGTTGAGGCACAAAAGACCACAAAATATCAGTCCAAGGTTGTCAAATGCCCATGACATAACAGCACCTTTATTTGTCAGACAATTCAAGCATGTAAAGGCGTGGCCTCCTTCTGTTCAATTACTTAAGCCGTGCTTGAAGACTCGAGATACAATCAAGCACATTCACTCACAGGCATTATGGGTGTGTGAATGTTCAATGCACGGAAGAGAAAGGAGAAAAGAATGTTTTTTCATAAACACGGAAGAAACAGGAAATAATGACAAATCTGCAGTGTACATATGATCTTTAGTCTGCCAGGACCTCAATTACCTGATAACGTATTGACTCGGCAAACTGGTTAATGCTGATAACTAGCACTGTGTCTTCAGTAAGGCTGTAACCACAGTGATTATTCAAACTGAGGGATATTTAATCACTGACTTCCTCCCGCTGGATATTCTGACTCATAACTAACCTGTAATCGTGGACGTTTTGAGTACAAGGTATGTAACTTCCTGTTACTGATAGGTTTCATTCAAATGCTTCGTTTCACTGACAATGTATTTAGTAGAAGTAGCATTTTTAAAAGCTGAAGTGTGTGATTTTAAATGTTGTATTAAATTGTAATTGTAATGAAAACTTGTTAGAATACCTGTTCCAGGATAATATACAGCATTTAGTCATTATCAAGTTGAATTCTGTGGCATTGCTCTGTTTGTTTTAGCATCCTGACACGGCATCACCGGCTCAACTGGCATTTATTTAGTATTTACTTAGTATTTATTATTAATATGTGAGGATTGTATAATTGGAGGATTGTCAGTGGAAAAAAACAGCAACACAGTTGCTTCCAAAGCAATTTTAATCTGAGAGCTGTAACATTGGCTTATACTGCCATGTGTCTCATTTACATCTTTTGCAAATGATAGGCATGTCCTAAAGCAGTCTGATTTGAAAAACGGCACTGCTATGCTAACAGACAGCCAGTGTAATACCCTCTTGCGGGTGTGATGTGCTGTGAAATATGACTGGTGGTCTGGGACAGTGATGGGATGTGGGTTTATGCCGTCGTGCTAGTTGGACCGGAGCCGTTAATCCACTCTCTCCAATAAGAATGATCCAGACAGGCTTTGATGTGGCTGGATGAGCTTTCATAATGTTGACAGAATGGGAAGTTTATGAGTTACAGGACACTGCAGCCTGTCAGGTGCGCGTCATTGCGGTAATACCGTACAATCTGTTAGCTGTAGTACAGTATCAGTGCGCTTACTGTAAATGTGTGCACAGATGTTGTAGTTTATCACTTCCTGTCTCTGCTCACGAGATTGTATTTGAGTTGTAGCTTAGCTTTTGATTGCAATAGGGTCAAATGCAGTTTTGTTTTGTCACTTTTATTGATAGGAATGTTATAGAAATGTTAGGAAATTGTAGAAGAAGTGTGCTTTTTTTGAATGTGATGAAGCATGTCTTGGCAAATGTGTTATGTTTGTTTGTGAATTTATGGCTTTTGTGTAATTAGCCATTGCATGTATTAAACAGTTTTACCATTATTAGGTTGTTATACTGGGGTAATTCAAAACGATTGAATGGAAACAAAGCTTTCTTTCTTTGTCCAGCCTGCGTCTCCCATCATGTGCTCAAATGATGAAAATGGGCGGGGCAGAGGGAGAAGTGGGAGGGGCCATCATAGTGCACAGCACCAATAACAGCCTCTGATGCATAATTGACTTGAAAAGGAGCCCCCACCCTTCCACACAAAGCTCCTGCTGAGATTGCCTCCTTTTGTTAAGCTTTCCTTTCTTGGTGGCGTTCTCCGTGCCACGTGCCAAGTGTTTTCGTCACGGCAGATGTCTGACACAATCTGCTCTAATCTCCGCTGTGCCTCCTTGTCGTGACTGGCATATAGTGACTTTGTAATAGTTTAAAACCTGGTTTGAGTTCAATGTGATCCAGATTAATAACACACACTCCAGCTTGAGCAAACTATGTATTTGCTTAATTTAATTTGAAACTAAAGACTATTGATTGAGCTAATGACCTGAAGAAAAGAGTTTAATTAAAAGGGACAGGCAGAGGACAGATCTCCAAACGGATCTTTCCGGAACGTTAAGACTCCGCTCACAGCAATAACACATATAGTCAATAGAGAGGGAGAGAGCGTGTGTTGGTTATGGTCCTCACTAATGAATTTAGAAACACTCTTTGATAAGGGTCAGTACGGGGTCTAATCATCAAAGACCCCAAACAACACGCTGACTAATTAGATTAGATTAAATCCCTATTTGAAACGTTCTAGCTTTCTTCATCCTCTGCACAAAAGTTGCCCGTCTACACTGATGAAAGCAAGAAAAGACTAGCGCTTATTTTCCAAGATCCCTGTTGCATGGACGAGCTTGTATTCCGCAGGAGAGCTGAAAATTAAAGATTCCTGAACGTTTCTTTTCCACGGTTTTGAGAGAGATTTGGTCGTGCTTGCTGAGAGACCTGCTGGGTTAACGCTGAATTACGGACACAGAGAGGGAAGAATCATCGACTGTTATCAGATTGGTGCGCTTAGGGTTGTGAAATCGAGTGCTCTTGTTCCCGACCTCCTGTCTGTGCTGTTTGACACCATCCTTCCTGCCGCTTCATCCTCACTGTGGGACTGTTATATAACTGTGGCTGTCTGGCCAATGAATCTGCTGTAGATCTGATCTCTTCTAGTGCTGCCCATGTTTGTTGCTCTTTGAATTGTTGCTGTTTTGCAGGTTGCCCTTTGGTTATCTGAACCTGAGGGCTTTTGCTAGTCTTTCCCTGTTGATATTGATATTAGCAAAGACTCTGGCTGTGTTCATAGCAGCAAACTGACATATTACTTAATACTATTTCATATGTTTGCATCACATTTTACACTTATTTTTTTGGTAGATGCTTTTATTTAAAGAGTTTTCAAGGTATACATTTTATCAGTATGTGTGTTCCGCAGGAATCGAACCCACAACCTTTGTGCTAATAACGGAATGCTCTACCAGTTAAGCTCCATATGTGTATGCATATATCCATGTGACCCCCCCCCACACACTACTGTATCCCACAATGCAATTGTCAGTTATTATTTTGTTTGTTTTTAGATGTATTTTGTAGAAAAGTAAAAAAAAAAAAAACTAATTTGAATGTCATTAAGGTTTATTTGCATTTGGTATTAAATTCCAGGCATATCCTCTAAATATTCTGACCTAGAATGTAAATTTAATAAATTTAAATTGTAAAAAGTCTAATTAAAGCAAAAAACATCAGAAATAAGAGCCTTTGAATAAAAGGACGAGTAACCTCTTTCTCTTTTGATTTTCTTCTGTTATGTCAGGCTTGGAGATTAAGTCTTTTCCAGTCAACAACTTTCAAAAAGTCAGTGACAGACTAATGAGGATTTAAGACATTAGATGGACTTAAACTGAAAAGGGGACACGTGTATATTATGTATTACAGCTGCCCTACTTTGATAGCATGTGTAGCTCTCAGCATCATTTACCATTTAGCAAAAGTTGAGGGGTTACACATTGAGAGGAGGATTCTGGGAAATGGAGTTCTTTGGGGAATGAGGACATGTTCACTCCTCAGGGATGGAAGCCAGCACACAGTGTGGGAGAGGATGCTGAACACGAGTCATCTTCTTCTCTTCCGCTCTGGGCTGTGTGAGAAACAGTGAGTCATTGCTAAGTATAGAACTAAAACCACTGGAGCTTCATCCCATTGGGCACAAACAGCAAAGCATCCTTTGGGGGACAGAATGGGTCATGGGCTCAGTCAGTCTTGTCTCTATAACTAGATCTTATCAGACTATCTGAGCTGGCTGAGAGCAGCGGCACTATTTCAAGAGCTAATTTAGCTTAATACATGAATCGCTACTTGTGATTCGTTGCTCTGCCCTGCATGTTACCGTCCTCATTAGCACAAATATTTATTTCGTCCATGGTAGATTCAGTTAATAAAGCTCCTTTCATGGTTAATAATAATAATAATAATTATAATTATTTTACTAAATTAACACCTGTTTTGTTTTCTAGTGGAAAATATCTGAACATCTTTAGAATTTAGAATAACTTGTTTCCAGATAACCAGATTTATTTCCTACCCAGTTAGTGATTTATCAAGTTTAAAGGATGTTCAGAAATTTTAACTGGAAACGGGGCAAAAAATACTGATTAAGAAAAGTATTTTCTTCAGTTAGTTTGATTGATTGGGTATCATTTGTTATTTAAATTTTTTTCCAGCCTTCCAGTAGGCTGGAAATCAGCAGTGAGAGATCTGTACTGACTGCTGAACATGTTGCCCCAAACATTTATATTTTTATAACCCCTCTTATGTCCCCTTCATGCTGTCACTTGTCCTTGTCACTGCTCCCAGCAGAAGGCATGTCACTGCAGTCTAGTAACAGTAGCTGGGCTACTACAAAGTCAACATTATTAACATGCAGTTAGCACACAACCTGGAGCCCATGTCCTTCTCCCTTATAAAATCATGTTTGTCAGGCCCTGAACGGTCTCTGCTCATCTGTGCTGATTTACCACAGCTTTACTCTGAGGGCATGGGAACCGAGCATGGCCTCATACTCAAAACCATTAAAGTCAATGGCTCACTTCCCTTATATGGACGAATGTCAAACATAAGGAACATTTTCATCTTGAATATGATTAATAGTTAAAAGATTGTCTGTCTTTCTTTCTTTTTTCTTGACTGCCTTTGACTTATTGCTTATTTTAAATGGCATGAAATGTGTTTGTGTTTATGGCTTTAAATCTGACTCATCCAATTAGAATTTAGAATCAGTTTTATAAAATTATACAGTTTACTGCCAGTGCATTTGCTCTAAAAGCAGCATTGTGTAAAAAGCAGCATTTAAATATCAAATGGCACTTATCCAGCGTTGATCTGTTTCTTGTTTCTTGTTGAATGTTACTGTGGAGCTGTTTTTAATGATGTAATGGTATTGTTATCATGGGGACGTCACACAGTGACATGATGTTGATACATTTTGAACAGAGTAAATAATAGGTCTCTGTCTTTTAGCACATTTAGTGGAATCTTTAGAGAGGGAGAGATCTTAGAATTCATTGTTCTCTGACTAGCTTAGTAAGCTACGCATTAAAAATGCTGGGGCTGTTTTAAACCATGGTTAAGTGAAATATGGACAAAACCAGCATTTATGTTGGGTTAAAGTAACCCAGACTTTTATAGAGGTTAATTTAATCCAATGGTTAGAAATGTCCAGCGTTTTTTAAAATGTATTTGTCTTTTTCGGGTCAAGACTGAGAACTTTTCTGATCGATAACTTTAGTATTTTGCCATGTTGCTCATGGTCATGTACAGCATGTCCCCTGCGTGACCTGGTTAATGATCGACAGAATATCCAAAAGGTCAGTTTGTTCATACAACCACTGTGTATAATGAGGGCTGTAGGTGACAGGATCTGTGTGCACTGCTTAAACTTTACTGGTCATAATACTGTCACAGGGAAAAACTTCATAATGTGTCTATCCATCTAGAGACATGTGGTTTGTCTGTTATGTTTTACACTCTTGTAAGGGTGCTATATGTCAACATATGTGTGGTATGGTTGACCTGCTACCCTGCTGTTGGAGAAATAGCTCTTTTTGTGTTTTGTTAAATCCAGGTAAGACCGGTTTAAAGAGAGAAAGAAGTTAAGGAAAGACAGCCGGGGAACACACAGCCTCCGCAGAGCTGCGAAGATCCTGTAACAATAGACTTGTTTTACTTGAACAAAGAAGTTGTCATGGTATTTTCCCTCCATTCTCTCTAGAGCAGAACACACTGATTTAGTTACAAAGCAGAATAATACCATACACAGATGCGCTGTGTAGGTGAAACTTGATTTGTTTCAGCTGATAGCCAAATCACAGCCATTTTTACACTTTAAATGAAAGGAACTGCATGATAACACTTTACAATAAGGTTTCATTTGTTCACATCAGTTAACTACCTTAGTTAACACTGACTATTAACAACATTTCTGCAGTCTTAATTTCTGAATTTTTTTTATTTCAACATTTAGCCTACTTATTCATTCATTTATTCATTCATTCTTTCATTCATTCATTCATTCATTCATCTGTTAACTTTAGTTAATGCACAGTGAACTAACATGAATGATCAATGAACAATTGGTTTTGCATTAACTAACGTTATCAAAGATTTCTAAATGCTGTAAAAATGTATTTAGCTAATGCACTAATAACAAATGGAACCTTATTGTAATGTGTTAACAACTGTTTATATAAATAAAAAAGTATTATCGCAGTCCCAGAAATCTTGCTGTAGATCTGCATGTATGTTGACCATCAGCTGCTGGCGTTTGCGTCCTCCTGCAAACATCAATTCCACAGTAGTGCGTCTGACAACACTTAACCTCCGACCTTGAAAAAAAGCAAAACTCTAAACATGAGTGGAAGTGTGGAGAGGGTCTGGAAGTCTTGGGAGATTTAGCCTGTGGGTGTGTGTGATTATGGGAAATATAAAGACTCAGAGATTTTGTAGTGCTCCGATAATTGCTAGCAGACGTACACGCTGATTTTTTTTATGGGATAATTTTAGTGGTTTTCACGACAAATTTGAATGCTAATGATAATCTTATCTAAGAGGCTTCAGTTGCATTGATGTGGAAAGGGCCGCCCATATCATCACAGTACTGTTCTCTGATTGGATGTTTTGTATGGGGGCCTCTATGACATCAAATTTATGTGCTTGTGAAGCCAACTTTGTGTGTCTGTGCAGGTACATGAGGAACAATGATGATCAAATAAAGACAGGAGGGCAGATTAATCACCACTCATAACTCACACTTTCATGACCCTCAAGAGACAACTGTCTTTATTAAGGCTCTTAGATTTCTGCAAAGGCTCAGACTCTCTCTTATGTCCGGCCACAGTGCACCTGACCTCAGTCCTTTTATTAAAAAGTTGCCATGGCTTCCTATTTCTAAAAGAACCACACTGTTGCAGAAGAAACCCAAGTGTGGGGAGAACAAACCACAGTGCATTTCTGTGTGCATGTGTTAGTATGTTTAAAACAGCAAGCTTCCTGACAGATTATATTTTTACTTACGGGCCCCCGTGGATGTACAATTCTCCTATTTATTTTCTGTATTAAATCTAGATTGGAGTGGGGGGAAAAATTCTTTTATTACATTCCGCCCTCCCTCAGAATCGGGAAGGGATTTGCTCAGAGGTGGATGAGTGGAGGAAAGAGGGGGAAATGATTGTCTGAGGGCCACTGGAGGTTTCAAGTTTCACCTTCTTTTACCCTGGAGCTTTTGAGTCTTTCTCTCTCACTCACTCTCTGACTCACTCTCTCTCTCTTTCTTTTTCCTCTCTCTCCCCCTCTGCCAGCCAACCCCCTTCAAACCACACCACGCTTCAGGAGCTCAGTTAGGAGAAGAGGAGAGGAAGGCAGCGACGGGAACGCATCGGGAGCGCCGATTCTCAGCCACCAAAACTCCCTGAAGGTAGGAGATCCTCTTTCTTGTCGGGGAATTCCGTTTGGGTAGGAAAAGAGAGAACGGAAAGTCTCGTTTCTTGCTTATTGTAGTCTGTGCGTCCATTGTGCATCCAGTCTATTGATTTCTGTTCTGGTCTTTCTTCGTTGTTTGCTACAGCACAGATGTGAGGTAATCAATGAGTGCATGCGTGTTTGCACCCATGCATGTGTGTGTTTGATAGGGGAAATGCGATACAAGATGTCTAGCCAGAGGTGCATACTTGAGATGTTTTATTGCGTTGTTTGGAAACAATAGCTTGAAGATGTTGTATCTTCCAGATCTAGCGTAAATATGAAAGAAATTAGCTTATTAGGCATCAATTCTTAATTGTTTTTAAGGGATGGATCTAAAAGACTTGTGTCTTTAGACTAAATATGTTCATCTTGCTGATCAAAGGTAAATGGATATGGATGTCTTCAGGCAGTGATGCTTGTTCCAGGATGATCTAAAAAAATGAAGAAAGGTAGATTCACTGATTCATAAGGATGATTCATCTTCAGGTGAGCTTAAGGCAGCAAAAACAGATCATGTACAGGAAGAATACAGGCACACTTTAGAACATGCTGGGACAGATGTTGTGTGAGGTCATAGCCGTGACCAGGTGTACAGCACCCAACAGAAATGTGTCCTCATCAACGAAAAACAGTAATTACACACATACTGGAGATTTGAGACAGTGTGTCATTCCTGGCCTTTCCGTCCTTTTCTGTTTAATTTACGCTTTGCTAATAGGCAGAGAGCACCTGTTTTGTGAGTGAGATATATGGCAAAATCTAGAGAACTTAGATTTTCAAACACTTGCAAATAGGGGTAACGCCACTGTAGGCTCTTGATATACATACATCCTTCAATTCTGGGTTTAAACCTTTGATTAGCATAAGCGATGCGGCAGCTTAAAAATTTAAATGGAAGGCAATAAACTCCAGGGCTTAATTTTAGTGAGCTTTAGTGAGCTTAAACGCTTAGTGGCGAGAGGAGGAGCTGCGGTTCTGGTGCGAATTTAACACATGCTCATTTTAACGCTATATTTGGATTTTAAGGGACAAGCAAAGATCCTAATTTGTGATGGGCATGATGCCATAATTTGAGGTGAGATGTTAGATTAAACTTCACCAAAAGTTCTGAAACATCACATTCAAACCATCTGCAATGCAGTGCTAGCAAACTTTGGGTTGTAATGACCTACTTCTGCATCCATCTTTATCGAAATTGACAGAACAACACAAAATTTCAAAGATTCACAGCAAGCATTGTTGTACTCGATAAAAATAAAGGTTCTTAAAAGGTGTTTTCACAACAATGCCATAGAAGAACCATTTTTGGTTCCACAAACAACCATTCAGTCAAAGAAAGCATTCCTTTAAATAGTCTAAAGAACATTTTTTCACTACAAAGAAGCTTTTGTGAAAGGTTCTATGGATGTTAAAGGTTCTTTGAGGAACCATACAGCCAAAAATGTTTCTTCCAAGCCATCATGAAACATCTTTTTTTAGGAGTTTAATTGCAGGTTAATATATGATCCTTTTGTGATTGTTACTGTGGCTTGAAAAGAGTAAAGTCACTTGGCGTTAAGTCGCTTGGCAGTGGTCAGATTGGCTGCTCTCTGGACTGGGCTGCCGTCCCTTGATGTGACTAGCACAGGGTGAATAGTTGCCTCGGTGTTTGGATGGACAGTCTTGGCACTGCCTGACGGACTGGGAGAGGTGAACAAAAAGCTGGAGGATGACAGACGGGAGAGGGGAAGAATACCCACAATGCCCCACTTGTGTCCAGTGTCTGAGGGGCTCTTTAGCGTCTCAGTGTGGGAGATGTTTATCAGAGTTTTGTGTAGATAAAGGCTCATTTAGACACACCTTCCTCCAAAATACCCCTGCAAAAAGCAGCAATATCTCAAGCCTGTTTAAGGACAGTTTAAAAAACTTTGAATCATATAGAATAACTGACAAAGATATTTACTGTCATATTTCAAAAAATTCAAATAATCTTATTCTCATTACTATAATGCAATAATGCAAGAAAAGCCATTTGTAAGAAAAGTAAATTGTAATTTGCGAAGAATACAATTAAAATTATACATTTTAATAGTATTTGGTAACTTTTTTTTTCAGACAGAATGATTTTTTTTATTACTGGAGATTAGGATAATTTATTTACTGAAGAGTTATTTTGCATAACAGGAATAATATTATGATAATAGGAGTTTTGGTGGTGAAACATGCTTAATTGTCATGACAGTAATGTCACAATGAAAATATATTAATGGTTTTAAAAACAGTCTTTGTCCAAAAGAATATTTTTGAGGGTTGAAATATGACCTGAAAATGTCATCACTAGATTCAGTTGTTTAGCCAGTTCTCATTTTACTTTGTCTCATTTTATTTGTACTTTGAAATAATTGGTTAAAATGTTCGGAAAGCTAGTACCATGGATTATATCAAAGTACATCAGACATTACCATCAGATATCGTGACTGTACCCTAGTAGCCCTACAGTCTTTTTTTTAAGTGTTGTTCACCAAAGAACCTGAAATCATTAAGATTCTAGACGGAGATCCTTAAAATGTAGCCAGAGCTCAATAAAAAAGCAAAAGGCTTGTTTAAAAGTGGACCCAGCCTCCAAAAACGAGCTGACGCAGTGAGATGAAACGACATCTTGTATTGTCTGTTCCTGATTTACTGTTCAGGGCCATCTGGGGTCCTAATTAGCTTCAGCATTATTAGCCATAGTCAGTTTCCACGGGCGTGTCCCCCCCAGCGCACACACACACACACACACACACACACAGTGTAAATTAAAGGCTTCAAGTCCTCTAGTCTGCACAAGTCACTGACTCCCTCGTCTCGGTCTCTGGAGCATCATTTGATTGGCTAATATATGAAAGCAAAAGTGCAACATAAATGAAGTGAGGCACAGGAAGTCATGTCAGAGGGGGGATTCAGGAAAGCGCTTGACTTATGGCAGTTTAGGGATATGGTTTCTTTGTTCCATAAAGCGCTTTGGCCATTTTAATTGCTCTTTGAACGGTCCTGCTCTCGTTCTGCTGGGCTGCTCTCTTGGCATGGAGATATTTTTGGCAGCTGTCCAGCTGGGGAGCTGTTATGACCGCATGTAACTTTGCTTAAATTAATGCCTCATAGTATATAGATACTCTTGCTAGCAATATTGGCAATAGTGTCGCTTTTCCAAGTACTGCAATAAATAGTGGTTGTTTATAGTATAAATGTATTTGTTCAATTCAAAGCCATATTTGTAAATGAGATCTTCAGTATTTATTATATAAATACTGCTCTGATTACGGAGTTATTATCTTTGATTGATACATATATTGTTATTTTTCAATCTTTTAGCCCCTAAGTTAGCTTTAACGTAGCTACTTTTTGTTAGCTGTGTAGTTTTAGTTAGTTATTTACTGTAGCAAACTAGTAACTTCACTGATACTGCTAGTCAGTTATAGACTCTGTTTTCTTTTCCTAAAGAGACTCATGTCTAAACCCATGACTGGTTTCTCTGAGTGTGTCTGGCTGGGTTCGCACGATAAGCCTGTGATTCGGCGCTGATCATTTCCGCTGATCTGAAATCAGCTCATTAATTAATCTTAAAGAGGCTGCAGTATGATTGAGTGGGACAAACAGTTTCCAAATCAGAAAAATAACATCCTTGTGGAGAAATATTGTTGTATGCTTGTAGAAACCTGCAAATCACACCCCCAAAATTTTGCCCCGGGCAAAGAGGAGGAACGGGACCAGAGTTAAATACCTGTCCGATGAGATGTTAGAGACACAAAATGTACCTTGTCTAAACACGGCCGGATGTCATCAGAAGGGGTGTTGACATTTTAAAATTGTGGACGTGACTCACGCATGCCACAATTACACACAGATGTACAGTGTGCTTTCCAAAACAAACCCTCGTCCAGAGATTCTCTTATAGAACACAATCCGTCTGGCTGTAACTGTTTGTAAACATTCTTCAGTCCATGGAGAAAAGCTTTTCATCATCATCTCTGAACTGCTACTAACCTGACCCGGTCACTGTAAAGAGTTCTTGATAAAACAAAATAATGAGCTCTCTGTACTTTTTTTTATTGCTATGCATGTTGTTCCTGAATTGTTGCCAAGAAATAGCTTTCAGTGTAATTAATGTGATTTCTGTTTGTCAGGAGGGACAGCTGGATTTTATTTGCAATATGGCCACAGGGTGTCAATGTTACACATATTGAGGAAGTGTGTGTGTGTGTGTGTGTGTGTGTGTGTGTGTGTCACACTGTTTTCTTAATTAGTTTCAAGAAATATGAACCTTACAGTATGCCATATTCATAGAGTGTAAATATTAATCCCACAGGATCACGCAATCCATTATTTTCTATATATTTTAAGAAGGATTTAGATCTTAATTCATGTATTTTGAGGTTATCTAGTGAATTTAAAGATTGTGATGTAAGTAAACAAGCAGGGAAATTTGGACACCCCTCTTTAAACTTTATTATTACTTTCATATGTTAGAATCATAGTAAAGAAAACATACTGTACAATAACATAAATCTTAAATTAACAAAAAAAATTTTGGCTACTAAACACATTCTCTCAGCACTCTTTGTGAGGAGTCACCTGGAATCCTTTTTAAACCATGTTGAGTCTCTGATGTATGCTGGTCACTTGTAGTCTGCTTTTCCTTCATTATCTGATCTAACTCGTCCAATAAAAAACATCCTCATCTTCAGATCAAAAGGTTTTAAAAGTAACGAGAAGCATAAATTCAACAATGTAGGTCCAACTTTTGACTAGTTGCATAAAACGAACAAACTGACCTTATCAGAAACTTTTTAATGTTCAGTAAAAACATAACTTTATTGCAATTGTTTCTCTCCTGTGTCTTTCTTTGCTAACTAGTTATCAGTGCAAACTCACACCTCTAAAAAGAGTGTAAGAGCTGATAAGATAAAAAGTTTAGTGCTCTGTGTCTAGTGTGTTAGTCCATTTAGAGTAAGTGGCATGTAGCCGCAAACAGCCTAAATTCCTCTTGTTCACAGAACCTGCCAGTACCTGTTCTGGTTTAGTCTTGCTTAGTCTTTGGGTAATAGTTCATCTTTGTACAACTTCTTTCATCCCTCCATCCTGTCAGAGTGCCTTGTGGTTCAGTCTAATTTCTGATGGCTAATAAGAAACTTATTTCAGTTACTTTTTGGTTATCACATGCAATAACAAAACTGAAATGTATTGCGGTAAACTTGTTGTTTGCTGTTTGACAGAAAACAGTAACTGGGAAAGAGCAGGTGTCCTTCATGGTTCGAGAGGAGAGGGTTGTGGTCATGTTGGTTTACAGATTAGTGGTAAATTACAAGTTAATGGTCTTGAATGAAAACAAAGGATTGTGGTGCTGGAATGTTTTAATTGGCCCGAAAAGGGGGAGATTTGTGAGTCTTACGGGACGTTGAACCCCAGGCAATGAATCAAGCTGCTGTGTGGTCGTACAAACGGAGCTAAATACCATTCCCCAGTGGGCCTCGCCCGAGCATGCGTGTGCCTCAGATTATCTTGGTGTGTTGAAAGGAGTCAACGTATGTGTGTGTGATTGTTTGTGTGTCTGTGAGGGGATCCAGAGCGAGCGGCCATCTGTGTTGACTCATTCCTGATAAAGCCACTAAATTTTAAGGCCAAGAGCCATGGCAGGCTGATGTTTGACCTTGACTAGTGTTCAGGGCAGCAATAGAGGTGAAATCAGTTGAGTTCAAAACAAATTCCTCATGGTGAGAGACATCCCAGACCTAACCAGACCACATCAGTTCTGAGAAACACCCCCTCCCCCATCTCCAGTGTACTGCTGTACTCAAATATTTGCCTCTGGTTGTACTGTAGATACGATGTTCAACAGGGTTGTATTTGTAGGCTGGATCACGGATATTCTTTGGGTTGTACACGTGCCCTGCGTTGCAATTCTGATGGTGCTTTTGTGCAGAAAGGACAAAAATTGCATGCAGAATGCAGTTTGAGAATTATGTGGAAAAAATACAATATTAGAACAGGAATAAGGTATTATAAAATATAGAGATATTTTCTAGACAATACAGAAGCACTAAATGGACATTCACAGCTTTATAATTTTTCTGTCTTGTTACAATATAAGTAATTTTAGAAAAAAAGAATAGTAATTTATAAGCCTCTTAATACATTTTTATTTAAACATTTTTATTATTTAATGTTCAATATTTAATCTTATATACTTTATTATGTGAATGTTTATTATAAATGAAATTAAAATTTAAATAAAATCATATTTTATTAATCACACAACTTTATTCCGCTCATGTGGCTGAAGGGCCCGTCCATTAGAAAGAGGTTTTGCAAGAACAAAAATTATAGGGAACATTTCATGTCACGTCTTTTGTATTTGTTCCTGTTCAGCTAGTTTTGTCCCTAATGAACAGATTGCATGTTGACTGTCTGTGTGTTTGTGTGTGTGTGTGTGTGTGTGTGTGTGTGTGCACGCGGGGGCATTTGCATGTGGTTATACTTATGTAACTAGCGCAAACAAAGTGTCCTCACAAAGTGGCTGTGTCCCTTTGCTGGTACACACACACACACACTGTCCTCTTTCCAATATATATGTGAGTTTATGCGTGGCTAGAGAGCTGGCACTAAACTCCATGGTGACCAGAAAAGCATAAATAAGCCACCTGTCTAAAAGCTTTGCAGGGATGGTGACAGGCACACCCTTTAAAACCAGCCCTACAGACTCGAACACGTGATTTTAAGCCACTGTTTTGATTAGCTTAGCACTGCCGGACATATCAGCTTCATTTTGCATTAGACCTGTGTGTGTCACTGTGGTCTCATTTGGGCGCATGTTGTTGCCATTTGTATTTCTTTATTCAAATCATGTTGCATTTTGAAAACTACAGTTTTCTGCAGTAAATTTGTAAATTTACAGTACTACAGTAAATTTGAAGACAGTTTTTCCCGACATGTTACTGTAATTAAAAGTACAGTATAACCATCTGTAAGGCATGCAACATTCTCAGAATGCTGGCTAATGTTTTATAAAAAGTTTTTCAACGTTATCAAAAACGCTCTTGCAGTAATGTTGGTAGATTGTTTTTTGTTAAATTATATATCATGTTTAAAAAACATTATTCATAAGTTGTTAGTTGACTATTTTACATTACAGAATTTCAAAACTATGTCTAAATAACATTCTAATAACGTTCTTTAACGTTTTTATTACTTAATGGAAATGTTAGAAAAACATTCTTATAACCTAAAATTGTTAGCAGGGTATGCGCTTGTGCTTCCACATACAGATATGTGTGTGTGTGTGTGCCAGAACTCCAGTGTGTTATTTACCCATGAGGCCATTTGTGTACTACAGATCTGGTGTACAATGAGGTGTGAATGAGGTGGTAATTGGACAGGAAATGGATATGACCTTGCTTAATAAAGCCACATGTCACCACTGGAAGTATTACTAAGATTTCAAGGAGTTTTAGATGGAATGATCTTGATTTGAATGACTCCTTACCAGTGCAATTTTGTTACATTTATTATATTTAATTTAATTTTAATTTATTAAGGATGTTTGGGTCACTTGTGTCTGCATTAGAATACATAAGGAAGTATTTATAGGAAAATTCTCTATTTATACTCATCTTGTGAACCCTGCCAGAGTTTTGGGATGTTCCAGTCTGTTTTGCCTCCCTTGTCCTGAACTTCTGATGTTTGTAGGGAAACAGCCAGAGTGTCTGATAAGACGGACAGAGAGTCACTGGGGAATGTCCATGATATAGAGGCCCTGTGAGGGCCCTTGTCCGGGTATCTGTGAGAGTGAAAAGCATTTCGGAAAACAAGTGGCCACAAATCAAGCCCTAATGGGACGTGCATGGCCATCAGATGCCAGGATGAGTTATGAGAACATTCTTTATTAGGGGTTTGCTTTGGGAGTAAAGTGCTGGACTTGTTCTTAATGTGCTGTTGCAGCTGATAAGACTCTGGAGGACTCTTGCAGTGGTAACAAAGTAATGTAGCAATCTGCATGATTGTGAACAAACAGTGATGTGACCTAGGAAATCTTGAATCAGGGAGCGGCGCGCTTGTTGCCAAAGCCACATAGACTCATTAGCTTATAAGACTAATGATGGTGAGTTGTTGTAGTTATGGGGCAATACTCAGGAACATTTCATTCTGTTACACACAAGTCACCCCATTCTGACCCTGTAATTAAAGAATAGTGGACTAACTGTTCTACTAACAGTGACTAACTGCAGGTTGTAGGTGCAGTTAAAAACCAGAATACAATAATGACCATATTTTTAGATGCATGGCCTAATGTTACTAATAAACCCTGTGGGTTTCTTTTTGGAGACATATTTCTTCACTACAAAAGAATTAGCAGGCCTGTTTGTGCTGAATGAATGGCAATAGCTTCAAAACTTATGACATAATGGTATTTCAGTTCATTTAACTCCTGGTTTACATGCAGAGTTTTGTGCTGAGATATCTGAAATAGAAGTGGCTCAACTATTTAGTGAATTCCCCTCTTGATGTTTTAACTTTCGTTGTTACGAAAAACTGACAAAAGCTATAAATGTCGAATCCTTACGATCTACAATGGAAAATCCGAGCATAAAAAGTTTGGATGGGACATTTATTAAACTCCCACAACGGATGGCTGGAAAGCCGTAGCTCTACATAGTCCATCCAAACCTCGAATGAATTGCCCTACTTCACCATGTTATGTAATGCTCTGCAGCCCATTAGCACTGAATCAGTGGTCCTCGTTCATATCCACCACCCTTGTTGATGGTAGGAAGTAATGCAATCCACCGGTCTTTGTTTGGTTAACCCATGAGGAATGAGCGGCAGGCCACCGAAAGGGTTAAAAGATGGGCTGCCGAGCCAATCAGAGTTAATTATTAGAGTAGAAACAGAACTGCAGAAATAAGGCAGCGGGCTGGGGCTGCGCTGTGGGTGTGCGTGGGGGATTCGTAGAGAGAGAGAGAGAGAGCAAGAGAGAGAGAGAAAAGCCACTGTGCTTAAATCCAGCTGGCTGCCTCCCTGGGAATGTAATCCATATGTGCTCGCAAGTTCAGCTGCAGGAGAGAGGAAAGATATTACACGCAAAGAAGCGATTGTTTCTGCTTTTCTTGTTTAAATTCCACTCATACTGGACCCTGACCCCACTTCATCGGCCAACACAGAAAGAGAAGTGAAACGGAGAGAGAGGGACAAAATTGGAAGTTGGGAGCAAGTTGGAGATTGTGAAAACGAAGACAAAAGGAACAGCAGAGAAGAATATAGCGTTTATGAAACGGTGAGAAGAATGCTGGAGACAGAGGACAGGAAGAAAGAAGGTGTGGTGAGGTGGGTCATCTTTTTTACAGCTAATGCTGGCTTGGATGCTAAAGTGGAACTTTTGTGCTGAGCTGTTTGGATTATGTCTGGATAGGAAGCTAGAGGAGACTGAGTGTGTGTGTGTGAAGTAGAGAAATATAGGGGGGCGTGGGGTTTCTGCAGAATCCGGCAGCCTGGAATACGGTAAAATGGACCAAAATGATATTGTGGCAATATCTTGTGAGGGTGTGTGATGTTTCCTGAGTTAAATGCTTCTAGAATCGGCTCATGAGAAGTTTGAACAGTGTTTGCTGTTCTTGTAAACATTTATCATGTGTGTGCCCTCCTTCTAAAAATTGTCATTGCGTTGCTCTCTTTTGATGTTAATGGGTAACTGAATTCTAAATGTGCCTCTTATCATGATGATTTGTTTGCATATTGTGCTTTGTATTCTTCCTCAAGTCTTATATTACCCAAATAGCTCTATGGTAAACTAGACGTGTACTTAAAGGGTTTTGAAATGGTCACCTGTGATTATTTTGGTTTCTTCAGCAATTTCGAGTCACCAGTTGTAAGTTCATGCTCACAATAAGTTACTTGTGTAGCACATTAAGAGAAGGATATCAGGTTTAAGATCCGCCTTTCGAACCCTGACCCTTCACCTGCCCGTAAAACATTATCAATAATGGCTCACCCTGTATGTTTGCTGAAAGTATAAAGTCAATAAAAATTAGACAGGTTGGAAAGATTAATGAACAAAGTGGGAATCATTTTTATTTTCTGCAGATGAGGAATTGGTGTAGAGGGGGAGTTTGCTTTTGGAAGTGAGGGAAAACCTCCAAGTCTTGATTGCTCCTGGGAAATCCAGGGCAGGCTGGAGTATTTTGACTGGAAGAATTTAAACATACTCACTTTAACATAGTTCACTTTTGGTAAAGTTCAGAGCTTGAATGTGCCGTCAGGCAAGAACAATAGTTTGCTGTGTAGAATAATAATGCTAACAGTCCAGAACTAAAGCCAAGTGTAAAAAATTAGGATCTCTTGACATCCATGAAGAAGAACATAACAGAGAACCCAGAAAATGTCTTTTAGCCTGGCTAGGCTGGTGTTCAGCTGGTTTGATACTTAAAACCATTATAAAACCAGCAAACCATACCAGCCTGACTCGGAGACCAACTAGGACCAGAAAAACCAGCTTAGGCTGTATTTAGCTGTTTTGTTCCAGCCAGGTTATTGGCCCACCTAACCAGAGGCACCTGTATTTGCTATACCTTTTGTTTGTCCTATCATGTCATGAGAGGAATCCATCCTATCACACCTGTGCAGGTGGCTACAGTCATCTTATACCAAAATAAGAGTGTGCTTACATTGACTGCCAAAGCTGGCAAAACTAGCATTCCCCAAGGCTCAGTGCTTGGCATCAACCACTTATTTCTGTGAGGTAAAATCTGCTTTTGGGAATATGTGTTGATTTAAAGTTCTCTAGTGCGCGTATGAGATGTCCCATTTGTTGGAGGCTGGCAGCTTTCCAGGCCGTTTCCTGTCTTCACCAAAGAATAGACATGTGAGAAAAGAAACGTGCTTTGCCCATTGGAGCTGGTATTGTGCTCAGGAATGTTCAGGGAACGCCCCTCTCCAGCTGGTGCGTGTGTCTGTGTGCTGACTACCACTTGTCCTTTGTGGATTTGAATGTGGAAAACGGGTGCACACTCAGATGGTTTTAAGTGCTGCTTCAGGTGTGTGAGGGTTTTTATGACAGTACCTCAAATTTAGGAAAGACAATGTGCCTTGTGCATTCTCTTCTATTTGTTTTTTTTTCCAGCTGTTTTTCAACACAAAAATGCATCTAAAAGCTCCTCAAGTCACATACAGATAATAATTATACAGACATTTCCTAAAACCCATTAGTCAATTGCAATGTGCTCCTTACACAGTCAAACACGTGTCTGTAAAGTTCTCCAAGAGCTTGTTGGCATCATCTCATGTTGCTTTCAGATCTTACAGTAGCAGGTTATCTAGAAGTGGCATCTGTTGTCTCTTTAGCTTGGCCTAGTTCTTCTCTGACCTGACAGAAGAACAGATGCACAACTAGGACTTCCGCTGTATGGCCAGAGACCAATCTGATTGGCCTGCGAGAGATCTGGGCTGCCGTGTCATCTGGACTAGCTGTGCCATCTCTGAAAGTAGTTTGTGCTTTCCCAGCTTTTCTCATCCAGTTTTAAATCTCTTCTACTGTTCTACTCTCAGTTCTGCAACAAACAATAAATCCCACATCACACAAACCAACTGTGTTTTTATTGCCAGACAATTGTGATCTGATTATAGGCACTAATACCAAGTCATCGCTTATGTCACAAACTACTGTAAAGGCACACCAGGGCTCTTTTGATAGCTGATTCCTGGTTTGTCAACATTTAATATGTGTGTTGCACTGGGAACTTGTTAATTACTTAGCACAACACTGTGTCCAGAACATGTTTCATCTCATTACTGCAAGTAATGGAATGAGAAACATTCTTAAAATAGATTGTGTTAATTCTTTTGTGCACAGAGGATGGAAAATTAGCACTTTTTTTAGAATAAGCCTAACTTGATATTGATGATCAGGGGACAAGCTAGACCATCTTTTTTTAAACCAGGTTAAATCAACAAACCAGCCTAAGTCGGTGGAAGCAGTTTTTTCAATAATAATAATAATAACAACATCTATAAGATTGTGGCAGAAATGATGGATATCTTCTTAAATGGTTTTCAGGGCTGTCTTGTATGCTTGTTTTCACATGATTTATTGAGCCTGGTAGGGTTTTCCAAAACAAATCTCCTCTAAATTCCTAAACCTTCTATTTTCACCTTATTTCACCTTATTTCTTACATTTAAATTTATTTTCCACATGTTATCAGCAGATTCTCTTTGGCCTTGACTTTACAGTGAGAATGGTTTGTGTAAAGTGCAAGGAGGAAATTACATGAAATAATTATCGAAGCCGTGGGTGTATTTCAGTCTCTTTTAACTAAAGACCAAGCCACATTTGCTGCCCTTATCTGTGAGTTATTATAGATGTGTTTACATGAAACCCACTGTAGCTTAAAGAGCTCTAGAACTTTGTGTGTGTGTACGTGTGCATATGTGGAACCGAATAGATGAAGCAGAACTATCATTTCTTTCAGTTCATTAGCAGTAAAAAGTATTTAATTTTTAAGCAGTTCTGTGTGAAGGCACATCAGTGCCATAAGTGTATAATATGGTGTTGCTTATACTATTACACTTACAGAAAAAATCTTTTTAAGACACATTTTGTATAACACTAATCTACTAACAAAGTCCAACAGTGGAAATACATACATTACATAAGATTTCTGTTATTTTAGTTTTGAAGTGTTTGATAATGAAAATTAGATTTTTTGGAATTAAATGACTGCTGTACTTTGCTAGAGTTAATTTCACAGTTAGCATTTGCGGGATCCGACAGAAACACACACAAATAAACATTTTTACACTTTGCATATATTAACAGAAAATTAGAGCCTTTTTTCATCACACAGTTTTCTAAAGAAACAGTGACTTGCTATCAGAGTTTGGTGAAAAAGAGCCGTTTTACAATCCAATAAACTGATGCTTTACATCATTCTGTCCCCACATGCGTTTTAAAAATCACACTTAGCTGTCACCCTGAGAAACCATGAGACCAAAAATATAGTTTATCAAACTGAATTACTTCTTATTGACTCGCTGCCTTTGTGGCAAAACATGTCAGGTCTGCAAATCTAATTTAAGCCAGTATTAACTAGCTTGTTGAGCTGAGGAATTGTGCCCTTTGGACAGCCCATGCGTGGCCACTGTTTGAACTGTTTTCTGCATTCAGACGATGTGTGATTGTGAAATCAGGATTGGTCTGGAGTTGTCATGTTGTTTGTCTAGCTCTACGGCAGGTCGTAGGTTACATTCTTCATATGATGTCCCAGAGTCTATTGTGTATTTCTTTTCCTTTAACGCCAGTCTTGTCTTAAGCCATGCCTTGTGCTTGGGGATTTGCTAACTCCCTTGTGTTCCTAAAAGGATCTTGCCTCACACTTAATCTTCTGTCTCAAGAGTATAAACGTCCTTGATGGACCCTGGTTAAGTTGATGGATCTGGAAATTCAGCCACAAGAGGTTACGAGGAAACCAAGGACAGCTTACCGAAACAAATCTATTGCATTGGCTTAGCCCTCATGTCCTCTGATTAATTATTTCCTCTAAACCTACATTTGTTTTTGCAAAATCATTCCCAACTGAAATATTGATATACTGTATTAAACCAAGTTTATTCAATATTCAGTATTGTAAGTATTCTGTAGGTCATCATAGCATTAGCAATGCCAGGGTCACGGGTTCGATTTCTGGGGAATGCACAAATCAATAAGCTGTATATCTTAAATGTACTGTAAAAGCATCTGCCAAATGCATAAATATGAATATAACTAATACATTTTTACAAAAAAAATTCTGATACTGTGCCTTTGTCACTTTAAATGTTAAAACCTTCATTAACGGGATGGTTTACCCAAAAATGAAAAATGTTCCATCATTTACTCACCCTCATGTCATGACTGTGGAACACAAAAGAAGATGTTTTGAGAAATGTCTCAGTGGTTTTGCGTTCCTATATTGGAAGTCAGTGGGTGCCACTGTTGTTTGGCTACCAACATACTTCAAATAAATCTTCTTTGGTGTTTCTCAGAATAAAAAACATTTCTGAGTTAACCTTCCCTTTAATGTGTATATTTGTTGTAGCCTACTTTAGGTACAAAGTAAGCCATTATAACATGCTGTAAGAACTTCATAAAATGTATTAAACTGTAGCCCTTGCATGAGGCTGCCATCTTCTTTCATGACTAGAGCTGCCTGTCATTCATTCTGCTGTTAAGAATGACAGGCAGCCTGTGAGATTTTTATTGTCAGTGGATGTGAAGATTTGTTGAGAACACATTAAAGTCTACACAGGCTCTCAAAGTGCTGTTATGAAGACTTATGTGTTATTTCACAACACTTTTGCTTGCCAAGGTGGAGTTGAATGTTTGCCAGCTGTGGGATTAGATTACCCATATCTGGTCTGATCTGATTTTACTGTAGCACCTGCACCTCCATCAACACTTCCCTGATTTCTGTTCCAGCCAGGGCTTGTAAGGTCAGCTTCATTTATTCTGACAATTGTAACTGTAATCACAGGCCTGTTTCGTGTGTGTGTGTGTGTGTGGCACCTTTTGTCCAGACTGTGTTTGCTTTATTGAAGAACCCGGATAATTTGTAATCATAAATGACGATGCATGTTATCAAAAGTGTGTTTTGTTACTGTCAGATGTTTGATAGGAATCGTAAGTGCACATTTATCAGCATAATTTGAAGAAATCTGGATATTTGACAAGTCTTTCCTTAGGTAAACATGTACAGTTCCACCTTGAGTTACACACTTACTGTAAACGCTGTTGAGCAATGAGTCTCAAGTTAGGAAAGAAAGCATTGCTCATTGTTCTGGAAGCTGTATCCAACTGTGTAGATATCTCTAATAAAGAGAGAGAGAGAGAGAGAGAGAGAGTGGAAGAGGGGGAGGGAGATGGATTTCAGCTTCGGCCAGCACAACTTGACAGTGGGCACCAATCACCTTCCTCAGTCATGATGTCATCAGGGTGTGTCTAAAGTGATTTACCGTCTGCTGGGCGGCAGGAAGTTTTCACACTGTCCTGCTGACCGGATGCACTTTTAATTCTGGTTACCTGTGAATTATTTGTGTTTTTATGACCTGGAGCTGGTTTCAACCATGTGCTCTGTCTGTTTTGTGTGTGTGTGTGTTTAATATTTCATGATTTGTTGAGTAAAATATATAACAAAAAAACACAAATAAACAAAACAGTTGGTGGTGAAGTTTGAGCGACAAGCCAATTTAGAATTACATAGCTTTAAAATTTAATTTCTTCAATCCTTTCAGCATAACTACGTTAATTGAGCTTTAAAGAAAGAGGTTACCTAAAAGTGAAAATTCTTTTCATTATTTCCTCATCTTCATGTCATTCCAAACCAGCATGCTGAACACAAAAGTAGAAATTATTCACATACACGTACAACACCTCAGTGACCGGTTGGAAAGAAGATTCTTGAAATATTTCTACTTTTTTGTTCCAAAGATAAAAAAACAGCTTTCCGGTTAGACATGAGGGTGAGTCGATGATGACAGCGTTTTAATTTGTGTGTGAAGTATTCCTTTAAAGTGGGGTATAAAGTGCTGTTAAGTGAAAAGCAGTTAAACGGACTTCATGCCACACTGAGCACAATACTCAATGAGAGAGTCCTGAGAGAAGCCATGTCAGCAACTCTTTTCCTCCAGAGCGCATTGATCCATTTGGGTGAGTCTTAACAATCAATACAAGCCTCCTTATTAATTAGACACAGGTAAAACCCCACCTCTGCTCTTTTATTGTATTGCTGCTGCTTCTCTCTGCTTTCTCTCTCTCTCTCGCTCCCTCGCTCGCAGACTCCATCTTTTTTTACTGCTATGAGATTTCAGTGTTTGAAGGCAGGGAGCTCTGGGCAGCTCTTGGCAGTTCATACTGTAACCGTAGCTTTGAAGAACATGAGGGGAAAGTAGCGGAAACTCCCTGTATCATTTCCCATGATGCCTCCCCCAGAGGACAGCCAGCCAAAAACAAACCTACGAGCCCCTCTGGGATCCCCCACACTTTTCACTGCATGTCCATATTTTCGTTTTGTTTTCCAGTAAAAATAAAATGTAAAATTCTAAAAGCAAGATTACAATCTTGAGAAGCAAAATAGCACAAAACGATGCTTTACAACCTTTGCTGTTTGATGCAACCACGCAGCCAATTAATAAAGCTCACATACTGTACTGTACCCTCTTATTCATTTTAATCAAACCTTTTTAAATCATACAGGGTCTGTTTGCAGACAGTGCAGTACATCTTAAAATGCCCCTTTATCTTCCCCCATTTGCAAATAGGTTTTATCATGTTTTAAACATGAACCTGGCTAAATTTAGTTAGACTCATGCCTGATTCATTTTCTGAACACAAGCAGCAAAAGCTCATACCGTTTCTCTAGTGAATTGGCTCAAAGCATATTAAATATTTTTATTGGAAAATACAATACAAATACTAAATTAAAAATGTTTCCGCCACACAATTTGCAGAGGATATATGTTCTGTCAACATACACAGATAACAGTGGGATGTTGTGTGTGTGTGTATGTGTGTATGTGTGTATGTGTGTGTGTGTGTGTGTGTGTGTGAGTATATGTGTGTGTGAGTATGTGTGAGTATGTGTGTGTGTGAGTGTGTGTGTGTGTGTGTACCTCCATTAACGGCTCTCTGACGTCCTCAGTGTGGAATGAGTCATTGCATGTGAGGATAAACATGCGTGTACATTCTCGGCATTGCAGTTGTCAGGAAAACAGCTGAAGGCATGTTTGTTCTTTCTCTTTTTCTACAAAAAACATGTACAGTTTAAAATGACCATGACTTCATAAAAACAGTGGTTGACAGTACTGTGTCATTGTTGTACATGATTCATCTTGTCTACAGTGTTTATGAAGTCATTTTTTTATGCATTACAGTTGGTGTGTGTGTGTGTTTGTGTGTGTGTGTGTGTGTGGATAGCCACACACACGTCAGATAGCCATCAGCTCCATCTTTTCCATCTTCAAATCTTGAGCTTAAGAAAACACTGAATGATCAAATTTCATCGGATCGCTTTGTGGTTTGCTGCGAGATACTGCTGCTGCAAGCTCATTGGACGCTGTGCTCGGGTCTAATTTATTCATTCCCCACCCCCTCCCTCCTCTCATCTGTCCACCCCCTCTTTCCTCCTTCCCCTCATCGTTTGGCAGGCGTGTGGATGGCGGTGAGGATGTGGTGGCTGTGATGTGTGCTGCACGCCGCCACCATCTTGGCGATGCCAAGGTCAGGGGCGGGGCTTAAGATTGCATCACATCCACAACGATAGGGGAACCAAAACACATATAGACATTTATATGCACAGGCACGGACACACACATCCCATTCATCATAGTCTCACCGGCATCATTTTAATAAAGTGCAGGAGAATGACATCACAGATACATTTATTAGCATAATTGCTCCTCCTCTTGAATTTTTAATGAGCCAATGTGGTTGTAACAGATTAGTAAAGGAAATTCCCGTCACTCCTGTCTGATATGGATGTGCTTTATCTGAGCTGATGGTATGACAGAGATGAGAAGCTTAGGACCGGCGTGCCAAACATCTCATTCCTCTGTGTGTGATGCGGGAGCAGGAGGCTGTCAGGTCTAATGTTGGATCCACTCACAGCTGAATCCTGAACGCCTGCCAGCACGCTGAACACTCGCAGCTAGAACGTGATGGATCCTGTTGCAGAAGCACATCGTGACATCATGAAATATCACCTGTGATGTTCAGGGTTCACTTGGCAAGCATGTTGTAGAGCGGGTGTTGCGTGTCTCAAAAATATCAGCAGAAATATAACAATACTCAGGCGGCAAACAGTTTGCTAGTGAAATAACATGCAATTCATAAGTCTGAGAAATTTGTATGCATTTGAAAGCAATAATTTAAATCAAAAATAATATATAATTTGAGCAAAAAGTTAAGAATTTTCTTCCATTTGCTTGCTAATGTCATGCACTCGTTGAAGTAAAAATCAATCTGACAAATTTGACTAGCGACAGAAATCATATTTTCATATTCACTTTGAATCATATAATTTTTTTGGTTCTTTATCTTTAAATTCCAGGTTTGCACAAATTTAATGTTTAATTTTAGATATTCAATGTTATCTCAAACATTTTTTTTTTTGCATATTCTGAAGTGTTACCATCTTTTCTGTTTTATAATCCAAAATTGAGAATGGCGATGATGTTATGACTCACTATTTACAAAAAATAACACACTGTTAGATTTCCATCTTGACAGTATAAATGAGACATCATAATTCATAATCATAATTCCACCTCTGCACAAGCACATAAATCGCAGCTTGTTTGTGGTGTTCTGAGATGATCTTTGAGTGGGTGCAGTCGTTGGAGATGCGATGCGTTTGGGACCTGCAACCGCATGACAAAGTGACTCTCTGGCTGACCTCCATTCTTTCACCGCAAGGACGATTTTAATTTGAGTGTGCAGCTCTCAATCCTAAGCGTATTGCTGAAGGACGGTTTTAACGGCACAAACGCAGCAGGTAAATTGTTTGCAAATGGATACGCTTTTAAAACTCGCCAGCTAACAGCATGCCACATGTTACCTTGTACAGCAAAGAACAGACACATTATAGGTGAGGCATTCCATACCGGCTCTGCGTATAAGCGTTGAATGAATGCTTGCTCTTTATATCCAAGGTTTAAGGGGGATCAGGGCTTATAAACAAATCGCTGAGCTCCTGCAACACGTCGCATGAATTAGCGCAATCTGGACAAATGCAAACAATGACATGTTTATGCATTAGATGTTTTTATCCAAAGAGACTTGCAGTGAAATTCAAGATACATTTCATCAGTTTGAGTTTGTTTTCCCTCAGAATTAAACCCCCAACCTTGGTGTTGCGAGCACTGGAATCTACCAGGAAATACAGGTTTATAATATCAGTTTATGTTCAAGGGGTAGTTTAAAGTATTCATAACTATAGACATGTATATTTAAAATACAGCCACGTAAGATGGAGAGGGTTATAGCTAATCCCCTTAGAGGGGCAAGTAAAGCTGGTGTGTTCTGTTTGTGTACCTGTCATTTCCGGCCACAATGGGGGACGGAGGAGTGAGACCATCTGGTGAGACCATTTCTATAATAGAAGCCCACGAATAGAAGGCCGACCGCTGTGTGTTTTCAGTGGATTTAACAGCTCTGACACACCTCCGAGAGGCAACGCTTGAAACTGACCTCGGCAGATGCCTCAGAGCTGTGTGAACGCAATTCATGTGTTGCTGAGAACTGCTTTGCATTTCATTCACAGTATGGGATGAGTAACTAGCCTAGAGTTGGTCACTTGGGGCTCTATTAGTCAGTTAAACTTCTTCAAAACAGGCGCAGTTATCTTTAGTTAACTAGTTAACTAGATTGTGGGTGGTTTCCAGGGTGTTGCTAAGATGTTTGCTAAGTTGTTGTTTATAAGCCAAAAGAAAAATGGCTAATACTTATATCTCTAAAAATTAATAACAAGACTATTATTAATTATTATATCACTTTTTATTCGCTATATACTGCTGATACCAGCCTAGAATGCACAAAAATCCTGTTTAACACAAAAATAAATGGTATAGCCATGAAAGTGAGGGGAAATGGTTGATGATTATATATCTGCAGACATGATTAAAGCCGATCTGACATAAAGATATGTGACATTTTAATATGCTTGTCTGCGGAGGGCCCCTGGCTTAGTGGTTTTAATGCTGAGCTCCTCTCAGTATGAGATATGGATCTCATTATATCGGTGTGTGAGTGATGTATGTGCGCGTGTGTCCCTGGGTAAGGTTTGAGAAGGGGGCGGGCACAGATGTGAAGATGTCCACCTGAGTGACTAACGTCTTTTGTTTTGGCCTCCGTTTGGCCACGCCTCTTTCCCCTTCAGCACAGCCAAGGTACTCGTGGCCCTCCCAGGGGAGCTTTTGGTCATGACTCCTCCTTGGTTAGGCAACATCTCAGTCTGATCTCTGATAGGAGGCCTCACGTGTGTGAGCGAAAGAGGGAAAGAGAGAGAGTCGGACAAAACCAGTAACCAAATAAGCTGAGCCGAGCAGAACCAGAAGAGAGTCAGAATGAGATATAGAGGTTGAGCAAGGGACAGTTAAACAGAGAGAGAGAGAGAGAGAGAGAGAGAGAGAGAGAGAGAGAGAGAGAGAGAGAGAGAGAGAGAGAGAGAGTGTGTGTGTGAAGCTGGCTGGCAACAGCACACACGCTCAAGGAGAAAAAGGAGGACAGCAATTATTGTATCCAACACCCTACAGCTCTAGTCATAAAGGCTCTCTGGTCTTTGGCATCACAGACCTGCTGCTCTCTGCCTTCACACTGATTCTCTTCCTGGCCTCATCTCACAGACTTATATGATTGATCCGGGGAAAAATGCTGAAGTTCCGCGCGGACCGGCGAGTGAGGTAGGTGAGGCAGGATGTTGGGAGAGAGAGAAGGGGAAAGTTTACAGCGTCAGGCAGGGAAAAAACTGCAGTGATGTGAAAAGAAATTGCGAGCTGGAGGTCAGGCAGGACTGCAATGCAGTGCTACCACCGTGGACCATCTTTACAGGAGATTGTGTCTCTAGGTGCATCAGCGTGTTGTTTGCACGTCTCACTGCCTGCATGCACGTCAGCGCCTCTGTGGTTTAAATGTCTTTTCTGTTGTTGGTAGAGACATCTAGTGTGGCGACTCGGTCCTGTAAAACCCACGTGCTTTGTTTTGACACTGCTAAATGTCTGAGTGTGTTGTCAGGATGTTTAGAAATCATTTGCGCGTTTGCTAATGACTCAGTCATTGATTAGCAGTCATAGGCAGCGTTTATGAGGAGATGGACGTCTTCCTCCTCTATATAGGTTTATAGGTTACGCACGAGCGTGCTAGCGCGCTCTGTCGCAGGACTCGGTGAGACCACGTCAGAGCGTGCACATGTGGGTGGGTGTATGCATCCCAACCTGATTTCAGTGGCTTGGCGTGTTGTTCTAGATTTGTCTAAACGTTTGTCCTCTGGTGTTTCTTTGGAGCACCGAGCTCTGGTGTGTGTACCTTTGGTGTCAAGAGGTACATGCCTTCAGCATGAGTGTGTTCTTGGCCCAGGTTGGTTGTCCTCAGCCTATCAGGCTCTCTGTGTGTTGTGTTTGTGTATAATATACAAAAACCGCACAGACTCCAAGTCCTGCTTGTGTTATACTTAAGTGGGTGATGCCTAGAATTTGGCATGTTATTGGCTGAACTTCTATGGTCCTCTTAAAGAGCTCTGGCTACTATATGCAGATGATAATAACAATCTAGCTCAGGGGAAAGGACAGAAATAAATTTATAGTCATCAGGAAGAGTGCAGGCTCTTTGCAGGCTTGAGTGCAAGACAATGGCCTTTAATGGGTCTTTTTTAGCCCTGGGTTAAGATAATCTTGTTCCACACAGCTTTTTCAGTTTCAGCATTGCACATTATACATTTGCAAAGCTGTGATTAATGTTTCATTTAGCAAATTTAGAATGTTAATAACGTTGATTGGACAGGTACAGCATCTGACACGTGCAAATATTGACATACAAATATGCTAACTACTATTTTTGATTCACAAACAGTTAATGTCATTGTTGTTTAAAAATGAAGCTAAACACAGTGCATGAAAGTTTGGGTGACTGTACAAAATATAAGAGTATGTAATGAGTCAAGCACTATTTAGTTTGTAGTGGATAAAATAACTTCTGAACATTAACCCTTTTCTACCATTGTTTGGACAAACATATCTGCCCAAAACTCGTGTCATTGGACCACTGTTGCTGTGTCAGCCTGGTCAGGATTCTCAAACAAACAGAGCAGTTATTTGAGCTACAGTGTATACGCTTTTCATGCAAACCGACCTGCTAATGCTGTAATTAATAAATGTACTATTTTGGTATGTGAGAGCAACAGAATTGATGTAGGCCAACTTACATTTTACTGTGACTGCACCAGAAATGTCATCTTATGGTCTGGATCTCATCTAAATGATAGTTTTGTTTGGTGTATCTGTTTCCATGGCCCTCCTTTAGCACCAAGACAAAACAGACTGCAAAACTGCAAAAAAGTTTGTTAGTACTTTTGGATTAATGTTGAACATCTTCAGGGGGGTTTACTTATGTCTTTAATCTTTTGCTTTCATATTGATTCATTTCAAATGGGAATGTTGCTGTTTTCAAACCAAATGGTCGATGCAGTGCATGTTTTCTCTGTGTACTGAAGATTCAGGGACGGGTTAAACCAAATCCCCATAGAAAACTGCGACAATATATTCTTGGGTCACTTCTCCTGCTATTGATTCCACAACTGCTGAAGAGGAAACAAGTATGCATGAAAACACTTGTAGGATTTACACAAAGGCCGTCAACACGGAGTACACATGAGCTGAGGGCAGTGGAAGAGTGTCAGAAGCTGACCTCAGGCTGCTGTCATACACAGTCATACACACCATGTCTTTCTGAACACAGACTGATCGTAATGACTGTGTATAAACTCTGGCACGCTATTGGTCTCTATTTCTTATTGTTGAAGCCAAATATTATTATAGCGAGCTCAAACCCTTTCACACTTAACACTGTCTCACACAAGTGCTGACAGCCGTTCATTTCAACAGTAGTCGTCTCACATGGGCTTACAAAGAAAGTGGCCGTGTATTGATCGGACGTGATGTTGTAACGTTGAATTATTAATAAAGGAGGGTTTTGCCTGCTGTGGTGCTGCGTTGAAGCCGCCCAAAAGAGTTGATGGATCATTTAAACGGATCATTTCCAGATGCTTTTGACTTTATGTTCTACCAGACATAGTTTTTGAAGGAATTAACATTTGTTATGACTGGTCTGAAATGTGTTTGTTAGCACGTCTCAAGCTGAAGTCTCAAGCACTCTGTTTTTTTGTGTTTTCAGTCAACATGACCCAAATGGACCAGCTGGACACCAGCAAGTGATCCAGACCCACCTGGAAGAGAACGGACAGATCCAGAAACTTTTACTGTAAGTTTTTTTGCTTTATTCATTTTTAAATCTGCTGTTTATTTATACCATCTTTGATGAATCTGCAGCATATTGAATAAGAGCTATTAAACTGTTTTCCAGAAACACGTTTTATTATTATGTTTTTGGACAACAAACGTACCAAGTGTCTTTTATTCAGAAGAGACTGCAATTATGTCTATAATTTAGAACAGGTTCATATAGTGCAACAGTTTTTGTCTGGGTATGCGATTAATGGGGCGGATGTGGTGACTGTTAACAGATTAATTCTTTTCATTGTTCATAACATGGTAAAGTCATAAGACAAATATGGTCAAAGCATTAAAACGGTTTAACTTGTTAAAACAGAAGATCAGGTGATCAGCATTTCAGTCTGGAAATACTGGATACTGTAAATAAATAACCAGAGTACATAGCGTGTTATTTTGCATGCCCTGGGCTTAAGAAACACCTTGCATAGGATAAAAGCATCAGTTTTTCTCTGACAAGCCCTGATTTATGGGCTTTTTGTTTAATAGCCATTATTACTGTTCACTTGCTGAGACATAAACGTACAAACCATCAGGAAAAAATCAGGAATCAGTTGTCTTAGGTGGAAGATAGACATGTCAGAGTTTTCTTCATTTCCTCTATAAATTCAGCATTTCTGCTGGACACAGAGAACGCTTTTACCTCTCCCACAATTCTGCCCTCCACTGAATCAATGCGATATTGAGTCGGGAATCGATAGCACATTAATAAAGGGGCAATGCCTTTATAGCAGAGACCCTTGCACAGGTTAATTTAATTCATTTCCTGCTACAATGCAAAAAGCTACTGGAAGGCAGCTGCTGTTTGTAGCCCGGGTTAAATAAAGCTTGGATAATTAGCATAAAGATGTTTCGCGTGTGGGTGTCATGATCAGCTGCAGTGATTGTTGTTGTTGTGTGTGTTCCCCCACTTTGCACTAATGTGTGTGCGTGTTTATGTGTGCATGCGCTATTCCATATGTGTTTGCGATTTATTTATTGTTCTTTCTTCAGAGACTGATAATGACTTGCGTATGGCTATAAAACGTGAGGGTAGCGTGCACTGCGGCGTGCTTTCAAAGACAGAAGCTTTAGTCACGTGGCGCTCTAGGGAATTAGTCGTAAATTCATCTGTCTTGCTGGTCAGTGGATCGAAGGCTGTTTGGAGAGGCCTGGGCTGCCCAGTAAGGAGATCAATACGTTTGACCTGCGTCTGCAAACTTGCAGCCACCACAGCTGTCTCTTTTTCTTTCATTCTCTTCTGGGCCTGCGACTCCAATCGCATTCTTTGCGAACCATCGCCTGTTTTTAAACTGCAACCTCAGGGGTGCGGCCTTACGCTTGTGCCAGTTGGGAATAAAAATAGCTGGTCCCTCTATGTCTGTGTGCTTCCATCCCATAATCCTGCAGTTTTTCCCCAACGCAGCTGCTCAATGTATTAGTGTGACGGTGATTTTTCTGCATCGGTGCATTGAATGCAAGCAGATGATGCGTGTGTTGCGTTCGCTCGTGCGCTGATGTCAGAAGCAGGGATGGCTCATTGGCTGTGTTTGTGTGCTCGCAGGACCTCAGATTTGGAAATGAACGGCAAGGCGGGTGGCAGGGGGCCCTCGAACAAAGCCAGCGAAGCCAACAGCAACGGCAACAATCTCAGCATGGTTTCTGAGACGCCCTCGGACCCTCAGAGCTACACACGGGTCAGTACAGCAGCTGTGTCTGATAAACTAGCATCAAGAGGTAGAATAAATATACATTTTTATCATGATGCTCAAATATATTCTGTAAAAGCGACAACAGTTTTGTAGGATACAGTTTTATTTAGGCCTCCTCTTTATTGCAATACAAGCATTGTTGCATTGTTAGCTGTTGTGGATGTCTCCTCTGATTCATTTCCACTATCATTTTTCACCCAGAACATGTGTTTACTGTTGATGTTATCATATAAACACTCCTCTCCCAGCAGGGCACGCGCACGCCCAAAAAAGCCGCCACGTTTGGGAAGCGATCCAACTCCATGCGCCGCAACCCCAACGCAGAGGTGACCCAGCAGGGCTGGCTGCACAAACAGGTACTGTTACTCACCCTTAAACCACATAACCACCATCCAAACACAAATAAACTTACACAGCTCCAAGACATGACTCTGTAATCTGTACTTAAGACATTTGTTTGACTGTTTCAATAACACCTGGGCATGTTAATGTCATTGCAACAGCTTTAGTGTCTTTTGATTTCTGTAATGTAGGCAAGCAGTGGAGTGAAACAGTGGAACAAGCGCTGGTTCGTGCTAACAGATAGATGTCTCTTCTACTATAAAGGTAAGTCAAGATCGACAGTTTTGTATGTAAAGCTCCCGTGTATGTAAAAACTTTATGCTTGTTGATTTGGAGCGTTGAAGTGTCGATTTGTTTAAACTCTTCATTGAGTTCTGAGTCAGCTCAGAAGTTGTGTGATTTGAATGTATTTTTATCAAAACCAGTTTTTTCTTTACAACAACATTTGAATTTAACCCTTGGCATCGTTTCACCAAAATTATTGTGGTAGAAACACAGGCTGGGTGCTGCCAGTAGCGGTGAAGAAAAAAATAAGAGACTGAATGACAGTTCATACGGAGATCATTTAGAAATGCAAACGGCCTTTATTTTCAAAATAATTGTTTCTTTTAAAGGGCAAAATATTTAAGCATCCTTAAAACAAGTCAAGTTTGCTTAAGAAGCAAAATGACATACGATATTAAGTGTTGTTTTAAAGAAAATTAAACATTTTGTCAATGGTTTCCACATAAAAGTTATGGTATAGAATGTGGTAATCGTTGAGTCCTGTGGTATTGTCATCTGATACAGTGATATCACAGTACTTCTCTGTAAGGGTGAGGTTGCCCATCAGCGGTGTTACCGCAGTGTGATTTTGTGTATTCAGTGCCAAAAATAGATGTCATGTTTAGACATGTATTTGTTGTGTCTAGTCTGTTATTTCTCATGATCTCCGTGACGTTGTCTTGACAGCCACACAAGCTCGAGTTGTCATGGTAGCGTTCAGAGTTTGATATAAACTTAAAGCATCCAACTTGAGGTCTGTCTTCCAACTGAGGCGTACACGAGAGATTGTAATTATTGTTTGATTTGGTTTGGGATAATTATATACTGTTATTTCAATTTGCATATATATTCAGCTAACTGCATACAGAATTAATGACGCTTAGAGAAATTCCTAAAGAGTGTGTCATGCTGGAGATCTGGGGAGCTAAATTATAACAAGCCCTAAATTATGTTAAATGTTTACACGAAAACATTTTGTGGGTATTCGAGCATGTAAATGTCCTATGGTAAATGCAGATTAAGGAATTGTTTTAACAAATGATGTGCATTTGGGGGTGGGACTATCTGTTTGTTGACCAATGACAGACGAGGGGAATGTCCAGAAAAGATTATTTATGTAATTATTTGTACAATTCCGTTCAGTGTCTTAAGTGAAGTGAATTCGTAAGTGAATTGTCCACTCTCTTTCCTCATGCATCCATCACACTCTGTTAGAAAGCGACATCTTATATTCCTGATCGGTGTGTCAAGAATATAAGATCACTTGCTATCTCCTTTAGACCAGCCGTGAAGGTCAGTCACAGCTTGCGCACACAGAATCAACTTCATCCAGAGGCATTGTGGGATTGAAGCAATGTGCGAGTTATAAAATGACTGTTGGCAATTGAGGGGGGATGGATGATGTGGGACAGTAACATTTCCGGCAATAAAATTCAGAAGGTCAAGTGTAATGATGTCCTGAAAGTTATTGAGAAAAACACTCCAATTATAACATTCACAGGAAGATGTTTTGCTTGACGAGAACGTCAAATGTGCTATTTTGGGTTGGAGAGATACTGGAACACTCTTTGTCATCCAAGCCCCTCCTACACTCTCATAGCTACATTTAGGGCATAAGCAGATAGTCTGATTTGTGTAATGAGTGGGTTTGCTCTGGACATGTTGGCAGATGAGCGTTTGGCCTGCAGGTGTTGAAAATGCGCATCAGCTGGCTGCATTTCCAGCATGCTGTATGTCTGCCTGCTTCCGTGCAGCTGCAGCCGGCATCATTCCAATAACAATTACAGCTGTGCCTGTAAGTTTACACACGCTAGCAGAATCTGTATAGTATTAAATCTGTAAAAAATTTTAAGTTTGTATAACCTTGAGGAATAAAAGAAGTTTACACATCCTTAGCTCTTAGCATCATGTGTTTCGCCCTTGAGCTTTAATGACTTGCAGTCTGTTCTGAGTCCCTTCGCTTGTCCTGAGTGTCAAAGCTGAATCACAGAATCATTGATCCACTGAGGCTGAGAGCTCAGACGTGCAGAACATTCAAGAAAACCAAAGACCCTGCAGCACTTGGAGGATTTTGGCCAATACCAACAGGCAGCTTCACTACTTAAGACAAGCCAGGAAGGGTGTGTAAACTTTGAACAGGGTGATTTGCATTAAATCAGTTATTTTTCTTTTCTGAATAAAAAGAAACAAAATGAAATGGAGTAATTTCATGATTTCCCACACCAAAAACTAAAATGTTTTTTTCATTGTATTATATAATCTTGTTAGTCTTGCTTTGTACATTGTCAAAAAAAAGCAGCAGCATTTATGATGTCATTGTGTATTCTTTAGACACATTGTTGTGGTTTGTATTCATTGACTGTGGATTAATGTGTGTTTACTAGCGGTACTTGACAGTGATACTGTATGAGGTAACATGAATATGAGAAACTGTGTCCTCAGAGTCTCCCAGCGTCTCCAAACATGCCAGACTTCCTGTAACGTTCACTGACGTTCACATTAACTTACTCTCAATGTTATTCATAGTGCGTTCTCAGTTTTCAAACACTAGCTTCATGTGTCTGTATTTGCATTCTGGCATGTCATATCACACACAAACGTGTTTTGCGAGGCTGTGGCTGCCATGTGAAAACAGTGCGGTTGTGTTACTTTTTGCGTTTGTCAGTTCTACTGTTTGTTGTCCTTCTGAAGAACCTCAGGACTGAGGTAACCAAAAAAATCTGCAGAACAGTGAAATAAAAATGCCCCAAAGATCACGTCTGTCCTCTGAAGACCTCCTCATGCTTTCAGGTTTCCCATCTGAGGGAAGGTTGATGTGTCTTCCAGGGCTGTGGTGCAAATACTTCCTCCTTTGAACTTCTACCCTTGCTACCGTGCTTGTCTTTATGAGTGCTTCTCCCTAAGGCAGGAATCGCATGCATTTGATCTGAGCTTTTCTAAAGGGAGAGCACACGACTTCCTGGACCTGGTTGGATATGCATGTCATGAGGGGGTTGTGTGGGTAGAATAAAAAGAGTTAAAGGCTGTTTTTATTTGTTCCACAAAGACCTACCTATCTTTTGTTTTCGTGCCCAGAAAGAGCAATAGATAGAGCTGTAAACGGGTTTAACCACCATAAACATATTGGAATGTTTAGAATAGTGTCCAATAAAGATTTTATGAGCAGATTTGTCCTTCCTAATCTTGAACGGTTGTTTTTTTTTTTAAATGTCCTTTTTTATGTATTAATGTTTTCACTTGACTATAAGAACGTTATTTTTAATTCTGTAACATTTTAAAACATTACACTAACTACTTAAGAATAAAGTTTTTGATGAGTGATATATATATATATATATAACATTAAAAACATTCTACTAACATTTCAGTAGAAATGTGTTGGTAACTTTGAAAGAACCTTTTTTTAGAAAACTTTAGCCAACGTTCTGAGAATGTTCCCTGTTAGCTGAGGAGATTGTATTTATAGTTGGTTTAGCCTTGTAAAATAACCCACTGGTCATGTGAACAAATTCTGCACTTTTATTGGTCGCTTTAATACTTATTTTTTGGGCTTATAATGCAGAGTAGCCAGTAAATTTGAGACTCATTAGAACTCCATTACCCTATCACATTAGATCATAAAGTCTTCCCAGCCAGGGCTGCAATTTAATCATAAACTTTAAGAACATCTGTGCATATGTCTGCCCTGAGGAGGAGGGTAACAGTAATGAATTTTGGCTTCTGCGGAAGCTTTCCACATGCAGCAAAGCAGGTTTAATTATATTGGTGAGCGCAGCTAAGCCTGTGGGGCCACATGATTCAACCCTGTTGACTTTGCCCACGTTTCTCTGGCTAATTACTTCACACTACCTCTTCATTCCCCACATATATGGAAGGCCGCGTACAAACATGCTGTGTTCCAAAACCTGAGCATTTTCTGGCATCACAAGCATGATCCCAATGCAATGGCTGTTTTAAAAACAAAGCATCTTAATTATGTTTTCTTCAACAGCACCTGGGCCAAATTCTAAGGCAGCACTGTGTTTATCCTTTGCAGAAAAGGCAATTCCATAATGTATTGCAAAACAATCAAAAATCAGCTACGAGTTACAAATAATGCCGGTTAGTATCAATATAAACAATTCTGTATAATTAAAGATTTACGTTATGTAGAGTGCAGCAATGCACAGCGGAACTGTTTCTGCTTTTTCTAAATTGGTCATTTATGAGGCTTTGTGACAGTTACTGTAGGATGGAGGACAGCAAGACATCTCACAAGGTTTTAGAACAGAGCTGTGGACCTTTCACCTCAGTGTGTGTTGACATCACAGATAATTGAACATTCAGTACACTTAATAGCACACAGCCTGTCATGCTTTGCAATATGATTGAGTGACACGAAGGGCCACTGTCAGCCGTGAAACAAACACACTCCAGGAAGTCCAGGAAGTTTCTTTCCTTCAGTGACTCACTGGAACGAGAGGGTCATTTATTAAAAAAATCACAATCAGCAAAACTCTGTGGCTGGCTGTGTCCCATACGTCTCCACGGCTGCCCTTAATATCTTATGGCACTTTGTTTGGTGCCACAACACCCTGTGTCCTCTTATCACCCGGCTTCCATCTACCCAGCTGTGCTGTGCAAAAGAGCTGGAAAATGTGTGACAGAGCAATTTAATGCCTCGATTGATATTCTGAACACGAGGGAACGATGAAAAATGGCCCGCTGTTGTCATCCCTGCAGATATCTCAGCCATATGCCAAGTAAGAGGAAGAGAGGGTAGGAGAAACAGAAGGAGCAGATGAAACTTGGAAGAAATGAATATAAAACATGAGAGCTGATTCTTGGAAATGATTAGTAGTGCATGTTTATTTAAATCAGCAAAATGTATTGGCTGTTGCTCAATAACGCAGGCCTATAATCTTGGTCTAGTTTCTCCAGGCTATATTTGAGGTAAAAGTCAGCAGTCACCATCAGGACCTACCAACACCTATACCAGCCCAAGGGTTAAATTAAAAAAGATGTGGATCTTCTGCAAACCATGGTTGTCGAATCGTTTGAAAAAACAAATCACACAGTTTGATTCTGAGGGAATCATTAAAAATTGAGTTCAGAAAGATTACTTAAGATGTAAATATGACCTTATGCTTTTGTACTGACATGTACCTGGCGTTTTGGATGTACCGTGAATAATTGTGTATGTCTGTCTACTTTTGTGTAACAGTGAGTTGTGATTGAATTCTGTGGTAAAATGATCCATCAAGGAAAGTAAGCACTCAGAAGTGATATGATCTTTAAACTCGATGAATAAAGATTTTGAAAATTAGTATCAGTCAAACATTAAATCTGCATTTTGGAATAAACATGCCCTTTAGTTTCTATGTCCTGACAGGTTTAGCACATTTGCTTACCTCGTGCAATATTCATTTGTGTTAGGGTTTTTTTTGTTTGTTTTGAATTATACAATATATAATAACACAAATATGTTTCTGTATCAATAGACGTTTGTTAATCGGTATTGCTTTTGTCAATGAGCAGATGTTTTGTTTACAGAATAAGAGCTTCTGATTGGCTGTTCATTGCAGGTACAGCTGGCGGAGAGCCAGAATTCTTACAGCACTGAGTCATGGAGAGCTGATAGCTATCTCTCTCTCTCTCTCTCTCTCTCTCTCTCTCTCTCTTTCTCTTTCTCTCCCTCTCTCTCTCTCAACACAAACATAACCTGCTCTACCCCTCCCATTTCTCTCTCTCTCTCTCTCTCTCTCATTCACACACGCACACAGCGCTGTCAGTGCACATACGCGGGCGACTTCACTGCGTTTCCCCGGCAGCAGAGAGATGATCACCGGATCCCGGTTGCCTCGCTCGCTTCTGATCGCGCTGAAAATTTAACGCCGCGCTTCATTATTAAATCATCCCGCGCGCTCCTCTCCCCGGGCTCGCGCCGCCGCGCGCAACGTGCGCGAGTGTTATTTGGGTTTGCGCTGGGATAACATGGATACCTATTATGTGACTTACCTGCAATTTACCTGGCGTTTGCTTTATCATTACTGCTGTCCATCATCATCTGTGTAACACGAGGGATCCAAAGAAGACCATCAAATTGCACATTTTCGTTAAATAATCAGCGTATTTAAATCGAGGTTGGATTAATATGGATCGTCTTTCCTTGTTGTTTGCGTTTTCTACTTTGTCATTCATGTTTTCGTGTGTTTCTTTCGTCCAGACGAGAAAGAAGAAGGTGTCCTAGGCAGCCTTCCTCTACTGAGCTTCAAGATTGGACCAGTTCAAACATCAGACAACATCACCCGCAAGTTTGCCTTTAAGGTTAGTGATCTCTTGAGTTGTTTGGGTACAGTGAGCTGTTGTGACAGTAGGGGTAAAGGTAAACATGATATTCGGTGTCAGGGTAGGGCATGTGCTTATAGACAACTCGTGATTCCTGTGAAGTGCGGATAGATGAAGAGAGTTTGAATTCATTAGAATGAAATAACAGACTATCTGTTTCTCAGTCCAAACCACAAAACCTACTGATTGCACACACACACACACACACACACAAGCAGTGGACTTTGCATCTTTGCATGTGTTCCTGAGTATGTTTGTTTATACACTATGTGCCAGAAGGGCAAACATAATGTCAGATTATATTTTCATCATGATCCCAGGTGGCTGAGTTTGAGCACACAGATCTTTAATCTGTGCATATACAAGATACAAAGTTCAAAAGTCTGGGATCACTAGTGCAAATGATAATTTATAACCAAATTTCACATTTCAATTGTTATTGTAAGTTTACCAAATTGAGCATTATTAAAATTTATTGACAAAATGTATATGCATATATTTTTAAATCCAGAATTTCTTATGTAGTCTCAGATTTTCAGATTTTGTATACAGTACACTCTGCTCAGACATATCAAAGCATAAAGTATCTGAATATGCAGATAATTATATTGTTTAAGTTTATCTTGCAACATGACTTTAAATAACACGTAGCGTTAGAAATACGTTCCTAAAGAGCACCACGTTTCTGTTGCACTCTGAAAGACCGTTGTTGTGATGACTTATTTATGACTTAGAAAATAAGATTATGTTTATGCTTGGCCTGAATGTGAGGCTGTATTAGATTAGACTGAGTGCATTCTGGGTAATATCTGAACCACGCACAGAAGAAGTGTTTTGAAGTGTGTTTATAACTATAACATGCAGTAGGTGTGATTTTTTTCCATGTGTGGGAATGCGAGACCCGTTATATGTTTACATCTTTTGCCCCTGGCCCGGTGGGGCCCCTGAGGGCTGGGCTGGAGATACTCAAGAACCTTTGTCGTGTCTATGCAGGTCTTGTTAGGTTTCTAGCAAAACTGCTTTTTTTAACACCTGTCATTTTAAAATTACCAATAGTAATGAAGTATGAGATAGACGAGGCAGATTTGGGTCGTTGCTGACCTTTGACACTAGTTTAAAAGGATCAGGAGGGCGGATTACTTTTTGACCTTGTCAGATTATTATTAAAAATGTATGATCGTTTAAGGTTTAAGCTTTTTAAGGAATACGTTACATAGGAAATATTTAATATATTAAAATTAATGATTTTATCAAATTATAAAAAAATTTGTTTTACTTAATCAGAATATATTTTCATTGTTTTATATGTTGGTAGCTTCTATTACAAATCTATTTAAAAGGTTAATGTATTAAGTATCACATACATCTGTTGAAGAAATAGGGGATAGTTCTATTCTTTTGACCGTGAGATCATGTTTATTTTTACCTGCCAAATGTGGATTTAGTTCTCGATTTTCGAATCTGACGAACGGTTCGGGTTTCTGCGTCTAATGTTCATCCCCGTGGAGATATCAGAGCTGGAAAGTAAAACTTAAAGCACCATCACACCAATAAAACCCATTAACGCTCATCCACGTGTTCCTGAAAACATATCCAACGATGCTCAATGGTCTCTCCTACAAAAGAAAGGCTATTATATACTCCAGCGATATGCATGCAGAACAAAACAACCATCAGTCACTCTAAACCTGTAGAGTCTTGGATCTACACCCAGAGGCAGAAGATGTACAATGTGTCCTTCCATATCACAGACCCGTGCTACAGTTTCGGTGTGTCAGCTCGGTTTTTATGACAAGCAGCATGATAAATGTCATGAAACCATCATATGTGTTATAGTATATCTCTAAAAATACTTCAGCGTGTTATAACCTGACTGAGTGTTAATAATTAAGCGTGTGTTTGTTGTGTGTGACCAGGCACGCTAGAGAGAGCGTGCAATATTGTAAGTGCACACAATCATGCCAGTAAAGTACATTAAATTGAAAAATAAAATTGGGAGAGAGAGAACGAGAGAGAGAGAGAGAGAGAGAGAGAGAGAGGTGTGTTTAGTCAGCCGTTCTCTAACCTGCTCTGTGACAGTGCATGGTTACATGTATCATGTTGCCCTCACAAAAGAAGCAGAAATGACTCTGACGCAGTGCATTTTGCCCTGGGTCCCTGTATTCAGGTGCTTCTCCTTGATGTACTGCCACTTCTTTTATGAAGTCTTCATCAGTTGTGCCAAGATCAGAACTGGTGATTGGCCGCAGGGTGCAGGAAATTCTACTGTTTCATGCAGGGGAGTCTAATATTTTCTGGCTATTGTTTCAGGCTTACTGCATCTGTGTGTGTGTTTTATAAAAGCTAAATCTATCAATACTTTAAATGTAAAAAGAAATGTTAAGTAAAAAATATTGTTTTTAAATGTTGAAGTGTTGAAAGAACTGACAAGAAACTGGGTCTTATAAATGTGGCACTTACTGCATGAAACACTTAAAAAACAGAGTTAGGAGGGTCAAAGATGTCTATCTACCAAACGTTTACACAGAAAAGCAATGATTAAACTGTGCATTTGTCTGTAGTACAGATAATTGCTTTGGGTCACGTTGGGAAAACAGTGTCTATAGACTTAAACTTAACTATAGGTTGTTAAATGTCTGCTTTTGTGTTTATATAGGCTTTAACATCTCTGGTTATTTTTTCTTTTACCTCCTCTCATTTATTCTCATATAGTGTTCCATTATAGTGCCGCTGAAATATTAATGAATGCTGGTTGTGTAACTGCTGTGGAGTTGAAAGTTTTCCCGCTTTTCTCTGAAGGCTGAATGGCAGAAACATGAAAGATCAGGCAGTGAGTCTGCCGCCCTCAGACCCACAGCTGAGAAATCGTCAGTCCTCAACAGCTGATCTAGGGGTAGAACCACACGTTTTCAAAGCATGTGAGATGTACGGATAAGGCTCGTCAGCTTTCAGATGTGTTTCTAATGAATTGACAGTAAATACATTTTCCTACGGAAGGGTGGACCATGAAAACAAGGCTTTGCAGCCAATCAGAAAGAGCTGTTAGATTCTTGGAGCAAACCTCAAACCACTGCTCTCCCTGCTGCCTGTTCTGAGTTCACTCCTAAAACATTTCACCTCTGTGGTCCTAAAACATTTCACCTCAATATGCGTGACCATATTGTACATGCCTTAACCCTACCCCCATACCTACATCAACAAAAGGCAAAATTCATTGTTAAAAGTGAATATGTGTTCCTCATACTAACGTGGCAGTACCGTGGTGCCAGTGTTTCACTCTGAACCCCTTTTAGAACCAGTTTCCACCATCTTGGAGTTCACCAAAACTAATATTTGGTCAGAACTTCTTTTTAGAGCCAAAATCGATTTTGAAGATTTATTAATTAATACAAATTAATTGACATATTTGATCATTAATACTTGTATATGTTTGTAAATAACACTGTTTTGTTTTAAATGGACGGGAAAAATTTATACAATTTTTGCCTGGTAAAGCTTTATTGATTTTAATGGTTGCAGTCCAGTTTGGTTTGCATTAACTTTGCAAATTGTATTGTGCCGTTTTATGAACTGATGGTCGTCTTAGTGTGATGGAGGAAGGCAGGCGTCTCTCTTATCAGACATATGCACTCTCAGATCAGACCTCTCATAACAGACAGATGCCATCCAGAAACAGAGAGACGGAGTGTGTGTGTCTGTTTCTGTGTGTGTGTGTGTGTGTGTGTGTCTCTGTTAGACTGATCTCTGCACAGCCCAGTCATTAAAGGTTGCTACAATCATTCATTTTGCAGTTCTCCTCATGTTTTTGCTGTTGTTTGGCTCGTGCTGTTAACTGCTTTGTCAACACGTTGGAGAACATCAGACTACAGCTGTGGCTGCAACCTCCCTGTAATGTTGCATGTGCGTTTCCCGGCTGTGTGCCGTTGCAGCTGGGTCGCAGTGCATACTATACAGCATGTTTAACAGCTGGGATAGGGGCTTTGTGAATTTTGTGACATTTTACGAATAAGTGAAGTGAATGTTGGGCATCATTTTTTCTCAAAAATGTGTTTCAGCTGTAAAGTTAACCAGGTTAGCCTGAGTTAGACCCTGATGGTAGATATTGTAACTAGCCCATCTGGGTTCAAACTGGTTTCTTCATCATCCAGTTGGCATTGTCATGATGTCACTCTCCTGTTACTTCACAGTAACTAGTCACATGACGTTTACAGCTCAGGTGATTGCCTCATAAACCTTATTTGCAGAACTGGGCCCCCTAAGCAAAGATAACAGTATTCAAACGTGATTCGTCAGCTGAGAAACTGCCATTGAAATGAGTAGAATAGCTTATGAATATCTTTCTTCATGTATTTGTTGTAGTTTATTCGCACGTGCGCGCTGGACTCGGTTCCTCTGGACTCCATGATCAGGTAACATAAGGATCACAAACAATAGAGTTCAGTCTATTAGCTACGCATGGCTGAACAGATATAACTATATGTGACGTATACTAAGTAAGAGAGAGAGAGAGAAGGACAGAATGACAGAGGCAGGGAGACAGGAAAACAGAGGGCTGTCATTTCCATACCTTGTGAAGCCTGACTGTCTGCTTCCTCCTCACAAAATAAAGGCAGGGAATCGCCCTGTTCCTCTTTGTTTACATTGAGCTGCTGTGGGCGTTGACACCTGCTGTCCAGCGTAACATGTCCCACAAAATGTCTCTCCCTCTCTCTCTCTCTCTCTCTCTCTCTCTGTCTCTCTCTCAGATGGGCTTCTGTTTGATTTAACAGGTGTAGACAGATGGATTGTTCATCCTCTGAGCTTTTCTACCTAATAAAACTCAGTGATTGTTTTTCCATGGATTTCAGCATTATAAGAGAAAAGATCTGTCTTTATCTTTCTTGAAAATATCCTTATAATAATTGTTTAATTAGTATTTTGGGCATTTTTTAACATCCTTAAAACAAGATAAGCTGTTTAACAAAATGCAAAGATAAGCTGTTTAACTTCTTAACCCATTGACAAATTATTATTATTATTTGTAGATTTCTTTAAACCATAAACCTCACAACATCGCTGCCTTAAACACAAAATAATTTTCTTGATTAAAGTTATATTGTTGAAAAACAGGTCCCTACACAGCTTCAAGTAAATGTATCTTTTCTATATGATATTTAAATATTTTACTGGATAAAAACATTTGTTAGGACATTGTTTGTGTCTTGCAGTGTTTCTCAAGAGTTTTTATCCGTGTCACTAAAGGCCATTGAGGGATTTAACAAAACCGAATACTAAAGAAAATCCCTCTAAAATACAGCAACAGCTTGTGTTGGGCTGTAAAATTGGGTCAGTAAGAAGAGCAGAGACAGTATATTTAAAAGATATTATACTCAAAGGAAATAACCTGCAGTGGCTTTCATTGTGGCCTGTTGTAATAAATGCTGCCGTGCCTGAAACAGGACCCAACACACAGTCACATCAACAATAAATGGGGAAATTGAGAAGATTCAGTTTGGTCTATGGCACAAACATCTCCCACTACTGTGTCATAAATGATTGTAGCCAGTGGTGCCAGGCCACACCCACTGTGTTACTGCCATGGGAGACTGAGAGCTCTTGGCACTGTGAGGGACAACAAACCCAACTCACATTACAGTGAAGTCTGCGCAGCTTGACCTTCTTTCATGTGTAATAAAATAAAAAGAGCCAAATGAACGTCAGGCTTATCAGATCATCTGCTAGTCTGATGTGTTGCCATCACTTGCGTCAGCAGGTGCACCGAAGCAGGACGTCATTCTAGTAAATGCTCATTGTTTCTCCTGCTCCTGAGATTGTTCCCTCAGGCTAGTTCATCTTGGCTCTGTAGCCTCACTGTGGTAAAGTGTTTGATCTTCTGGAGGCTGATGAAGGTTGATGGTCTCTCCCACCTCATGAAGATATTGAGCTGTGTGTGAGAAGTTCCACCATCCTGAGAGGGCCATGCATGGAATTTCTCTTCGCAGTACAGCGTTGACAAATGTTTTCAATTAGGTCATAATTAAGCCTGGTCTAAATTTAGACCAGCACTGACATACCACATGATGGAAGCTTTTACGGTCCTGGTGGCTCTGTCATTTGTGAAGAGGAGAAGGAGGTACCATGTTTGTTTGGATAGAGGAGGACCTGGTAGTTAGAAGAAGTACCGTATAGATAGATCAGACGAGAGTCTCACATGACGCCACTGTAGGTTCAAATGTCTGATTTATTTCATAACTGTCTCTAATTAAGAGACTTAAACTCTTGAGTTAAACTCTCTTGAGTTTAAGCTGCCATTTCAAACCAACTTTGTGGAGGTGATTTACACAGCATTAAAGTGCCACCAAAACCTGTTTTGTTTACTAACACTGCTGGTTGATTTAAGGAAAGTCTTCTGCCCAGCTAAAATGAAACATTCTCAGACTGTTGGCTAATGTTCTCTTTACATTCTCTTAAATTACCAAAATAATGTTTTTGCTGTAACATTAGTAGAATGTTTTTAGTTTTTATGTCATATATCAAAAACATTGTTCTTAAGTTGTTGGTGGAACAAACTTCACAGAATTTAAAATGTAAATAACGTTCTCATAACAAAGCAGGATTAATACAATGTTAAAAACTGGATGTTTTGAGAATTCCTAGAACATTTATAATAACATTTTACTGTTTCATATTGTTACGTAATAAAAATGTTAGGAAAATCTTTTACAACCTAAACTTGCTAGCTGGGTGGGCATTGTTTTTTTTGTAAGAATAGTTTCTAGTCTGGCTGCTAAATCTAGACTAAGAATCACTGTACACTGTTTAGTTTGTGTAAAACCCAAACTTTGTATAATGTTACACTAAGAATCATGGTGCTAGCACCAACTTCACAAATTAGTCTCGCTTGTGTCTGAAATACATCAGTGTCAAATACTTGTCACGTACTTACAAACTTATATACAGAGTAGGTGTTACACGCGATCATGCAGAGAGATGCTAAAGGGTTAGTTACACGATAATGAGCCGGTTACTTTTAAGTTAAACAAGCGTTTAAAGTGCCAGCTAAGATCCATTTAATAATCTGCAGAGAAACAAAGCCTTCTCTGTAAAATCCAATACAGACAGAAAGTACAGAATTTGCCAAGCCCTCAAATGAATCAATAGTGAGGGAGTGTTTGACAGTTTCCTAGGGGAGAGGTTTTATTAAAGCAAAAGCCTTTCTCTTGGCAGGTACAAAGGTAAGACTTGTGATAGCATGGCAAGTTTTTTGTGCCAGACATCTGTAAGTCCAGAAACCACCTCGATGCGAACGACAGAAGGTTTGTTTTGACTTTCTTTTTCCTGCGCCATCAAACGTCTGTTTCAGTTTGTACAGAAATTTAAAGCATGCGCACGACATGCAATTTATCTGGCGAATAAACAGGAAATGAGGACGATTCAGTGAGCGAATAAATGAAGAACACTGTTATTATTTACAATGAGGTTATTTGGGTCTATGTGCTCTTGTTATTCTGGTAAATTAGAGTCAACTTGATTAAGTCTCATTAAATGTGTTTGCATGATGAAGCTCCGGGGAACTAAACGAGTCTTTGTTCTTATTAGACATTTGACATAGCAAAGCTCTATTTCTGCTTATGACTGTGAATTTGGTGTTTTTAAATTAAATCTTGTTGATCAAGTTTTATATGTCGCATTTTTGTCTTCTTAAAAATATAATTGTTTCTTGATGCTCTTTGAGGTCAATTAACTAAAAGTTCAGATTAACATCCTTTTAATGATCTGACTGTATGAAACTAATGTTGGCACACCCTCACATGACTAAGTATGTAAGTTGTTGTCTTATTCAAGACCTTTTAAGATTTGGCAACGGTAGATCTGCCGATCTACAGACAACATTTTTTAGAGTTTAACATTTACTATAGGTTTCAGTAATTGTCAGATTTCATAATGCATAAAGACACGCCTTCTCCATTCACGAGAACCTGTTGTGCATAAAACAGGGTTTCCCCACCTGCCTGTGAAACTCTGCGTGTGTGTGTGCACGTGTGTGCATGTGGGTGTATGTGTGTGTTCCCACAAGGATGGTAAAAGTCACACACATACCTACATTGTGGGGACCAGTCAGCAGACCCCACGAGGGAAATTGATTTTTTGGAAAGTGTGTGTGTGTGCATGCTTTTTGCTTTTTGCTTTTTGTTTGTGCTTGTTGAGTCAGAGTTGTAGTCAGAAGTGCATTAAAGTAGAGATTTACTTTAGAGATAGTAAGAGATTATATACAGTAGTAGAGATTTGCCAGAAGCAGTATATATTCTGTGCCATAACAATGTTGTGATTGTTGATTGTGTATTACATCCTGAAAGCAGGATTGTTTCATTTAATATCCTTTCTGTTTCTGTTTTCTTTTTGCTGTGTATCAATTGTCTGTCTACAGAATCTCATGTAATTGTTATGGTCTGTTTGAAGCTTCTCTATTGTACTCAAAGAACTCTAAATTATTCTGTGTTGCCCTCATGTGGACAAGATTTGAACTGCAGTGTTTTGGACAAGCGTGTGTAAACATTCCATCTTATTTAATGTGCCACTGATTTGCTTCGGGTGTCTGTGTGTGTCATACATGTATAATGGCTGATGTGTTGTGTTTGAAATACTCCATAACAGAGCAAAGCTACACTGCTACTCACTGCTGTCTTTTTAGGATATTACTGTACAATATTGACTACCTCATTAAGATTAACTCACTAAATCTAATGTTAACTACATATAACTCACATCAAGTTGTTCTAGACCTTCTTATATGACCCAGTCATATTCATGTAGTCTCTTCTCTGTCACCCACCTCGCCCCACCCCACCCCCTGAGGACCCCTGAGTGTATCAACATCTATGTGCAGATGAGCTCCTTGTTTGTAGGTAATCCAGAATGCATCCTTTTAATACATAACTGCATGAATCCACATCAGACTCACATGGTTTCTAAGCTAACAGTAACATAAGACCAATAATGACAAAAATTCTGTACCGAAAATGTGTCAATATTAAACTAAATGACGTCTAGATAGTGGATTTTACCTTACCTGTGTTCTTTATTAGAATAACTTTGTGAGTCTGGTTTTGCATGTTCTGTCCAATCCTTTCTCCTTTTTCAGCATGATAAACCCTTTTGTAAAAAACCAAACCTCCAATAAGTCTCTAGCCTCTGAGACTGGAGGCATCTGACCACAGTTGAAATTGACTATGAATATGATGTAGATAAAGATGTATGATGTAGATTTTGTCATTGCAAATCAACGCTGTATGCTGCCGTGGCAACTTACTCACCCAATCACATGTCTGTGAGGTCTCAGAAATGTCTCAAGTGACAATTGTCCCGGTCCCACACAATACTTCTAAATTCACACTTATGTGCATGACTGTTAAGCATGTCTTTCATGCACCGTTACAGTTATGCAACTTGAATGTATTTTTGCATGCGCTGTATTGGGTCTGTTTTGCATGCTCAGTTTTTCCTGTGGTGTCAAGTTTACTGCACGTTCTTGCATAACGGGAGTGACTGCAGGACAATTCGGTAATTTTCTTTTCTCTCTCTTTCTGTTGCAGGTGTGGTGCGAAAAAGAGTCAGAGGAAGAGGAGGAAGAAGAGAGTGAGGATTTAAAAGCCAGTATTGCGTTCTGTTTGCAGGCGGAGCACGCAGGAACACGAACATACTACTTCAGCGCAGACAGCCAGAAAGAGCAGGAAGAGTGGATCCAAGCCATGAGTGAGGCTGCAAGGGTCCAAGACCAGACCAGGTACACACACACACACACGTGTGCCTGCAGTGTAATACACACTGATAAGCAGTAATACTAATATAGTAATGCTGATTGATAAAGCTGCAATCTGTAACATTTTTTTTTGGTAACAAATGAACAAAATTCAGTTATTGAGCAAGTACATAACAGATCAGTGTTTAAAATGGTCTCCCCACCTACTAATAATGATTTGTAATTTGATCTGCTTGGTCCGATTTCCCATGAAATGCCAGTTTGGCTCCATTTGACTTTAACATACGTAAAGAAAAGTACATAAAGTAAATTGCAATTTTATGTTTTTAACAGAGATGGTGATAGAGACACAAAATTTACTGTTATTATTTGTTATTTTATGACTTTCTCTCTCCTGTCCTGCAGAAATAAATCCGAGCCCATTCCTGCAGCTGACCAAAACGACATGGTGGCCAAAAGACTCGAACCCAATGCTCATGCGGAGAACAACAGCCAGAGGCCAGACCTCCATGAACCCACCAAACACGAGCTTAACGGCCTAAAGACCGGAGACACCACGCCCACCACCCCAGTGACCCCAAATGTAGAAGGCAGGATGGGGGAGAAAGGGGGTATGGCACCTCATCACCCCAATGGATGGGGTAACTACGGTCCTCCCAATGGTTCGAGATACCAATCCCAGGAGAACGTTAGGGACATGCGGGAGCCGCATGAGGAGAATGTGGTGATGCGGAGAGGCTTCGTGCCCAGGACGGCCCCAGAAAGACTCGCCCAGAGAAAGAGTTCTATGACCCAGCTGCAACAGTGGGTCAACCAGCGCAGAGCTATGGTGCCTCTGGACGATGGGCGCAGGTGAGAGAAACAAAAATGTACAGATTGGATTGAATGTCAGCAGTCAGTAGAGTCAGAGATTTTCACAATACCTATATTATTTCAAAGCTGCTGTACAAAATATGCCAGAAAGAGTGTATTGTGTAAGATACCACAGAAAATGATGTAAATATCTTTGCTTTTTTTAATGTGGGGGCAAAAAAGCCCTTGTAGTGAATTTCTCTCTTGTTATGTAACATTTTAATATAAAAGTTTCTGATACTAGCGAGTGAATAGTACCATTATAACCTTCATTTTTGCCTGTCTTCTCAGTCCATCCAGATATTACACAGTAAACCGCGGAATGTCACCGGATTACTATGGTATGTATGGTGGCCCTCCATTTGTAGAGGAATATCCCTTCTACCCTCCTGGTGTCCGTCCCGAGAGCATCTGCTCCATGTCAGCTGCATATGATCGACAACCCCCCCGCTGGACTGCGGAGGAAAGAAGACGGTCATTGCGAGATGGACCCCTATATGGGCAACCTCGAGACCCTCAGTGGATGATGGGACCCCAGGGCCCTCACCCTGGCTATTACACCCAGCTGGATTCAGCACAGAACACTATGCGACGGCTTTCCATTCAGCCACGATCACGCTCCGTTCCTCGCTCGCCCTCGTCTTCCTCTGGAGGACCTTACTCACCGCACAGCTTTGCCTCGCCCGCCCGCTCGCCCAGCACCAGGTTTGATCGGATGCCCGGACGGTTAAGAGAGGAGGGTATATACGCTGACCCTTCGGTTTACGGCCTGCGCAGGTCACTCAGTTCACCCAAGGTAAAACACCTAGTTAGTTACTAAACATCCAAAGAGAGCAAAAGTGTCAAAATTGAATAAAATAACCAGAATTATTTGAGGTTCTGATTGGATGCATTTTAGAATGTGTTTATAACTTAGGGAAAGATCTTTTCCTTGTTGCAGCATCTTCTGGACAAAAACCACCGACTTATACAAGACGAAAACATTAAGCTGTCATGTGAAACAGTCAACTACTTAATGTTATTATGATTAATTACTTCAAAGTATTATGTCCAAAGCCTGTGTGCTCTTACAAACGTTGCGTATCGCCAACCATCCCAGCTAACAGGGAATGTTCCCAGAACATTGGCTAAGTTCTCTCAAAGTTATCAAAAAAGTTCTTCCAGTAACATTAGAAGAAGGTTATATCATATTTCAAAAACAATATTCGTAAGTTGTTAGTGTAACATTTTAAAAAAGGTTACAGAATTAATGTTTAAATAATGTTCCTGTAACCAAGCAATAACATAATGTCTATGTCTTCGTGCAATGTCTAAAAAACTGGACCTTTTGAATGTTCCCAGAACTTTTAAAATAACATTTTTGTTACTATATAGAAATGTTACAGAAACTTTCTTAAAGCTTAAAATTGTTAGCTGGGATCAAGGTTGGAACTGGTGATTTGAGTCAGCGTTTTTGCACTATGCTGTAGACGGTCAGTGGGCGGACTGTGGGCGGGGTCTAAATTACCGTAATCGATTGTTGTTTCAGTACGATTTCGCTGGAGATCGCCGCTCATACAGCCAAGGAATGTACCACTATAATTACCCAGCATCCCCCTCTCTCCATAGTAAAATGGTACGTCCAAGTTTCTAAACATTTGTGCATGTATTTAACCAAGCACAAACCAATAACAGTCTCGTCAACTAAGAATAAGCAAATCATGTGACACTGCTAATTTGTGTGTATCACCGATCAAGTGCACTAACTATTGAGAGATTGAGAATGTGAAGTTTGTCTGTGCTTGTACGCGCGTATGAGCGTAACTTATTACTGTACGCTTCACTGTGATAATGCCACGATCAGCATATGTGTGTGTGTCCTCTCCTGTGTTTCGGCCTCTGTCTCATTGTCTGGTGCTTTGTGGGTGTGTCTGTGCTATTTGCTGCCGCTGGGCTTTGCTGTCGCTTCACTGCAAACATCAGGAGGACATTTTAGACCTGCAACTTCAGAGGAACCTGGAGTATCTAGATCAGCAGGTAGGAGGTTTAACCCAACAGCTGCTAATGAGGTTTTCTGCTGACAGCTTATATCAGCTCTGTTCCAAAACCTTGAGAGGCAATACTTTTAATTATAGAGACATTCCGGATTGAGTTGCCTTTGAAATTCCTTTTTTGAGGACATACCTCAAAATTCGAAGAGGAAATACCTCATTAAATTATGGTTTATTATCTTATAAAACACCTAATTATGGCAAAAATGTAGGATATCTCTATCTATCAAAGATAAAACAATCCCAGAGTTCATTGCAGTGAGCTCATAGTTTGGTCAGTATTAGAAAGGATTAATTGAGAAAATAGTTCTCTTTAATTAAAATGCTCAAATTTAAGCAACTGCCTGTAAACGGTGGACAGTAAGGTGGCTCACTAGGTTTTGGAACAGAGCTTCTGATTGTCGGAATCACTTTAAGAAACGTGAGATAATCCAAAACTGACTGGAGTTTGGATGGACACATTAAGACAGAAACCAACCACATCCTAAATGTAGTCATGGTCCTCACACGTTTTGTAAAGCACCTCGTCCAACATTCACTGTCCTCTCCTCACTGTCTCTGTGTCACTTCTTACACTGAGCTCAGAGTGTTTGCTTTCAACCTAAGCATGTTGAGGTAACTTTAAGGCCTGCAATACTTTATATGGTACAGTTTAGGAGAAAAAGGGTTTAGGTCATGTTTAGAGTCACAAATATTTAGAGTCAGACGTTCAGCTAGGTTTACGGTAGGCGAATGATGGTATGTTTTGCCCTAGATGACAGAGGGCAGTCACCTAATCGGCATGGTAACCAGAATGGTTGAACGTTCCTCTCCTCGAACAAAGCTATTTTCCCAAGTAAGAAAGACGCCAGTCTTTTGGAGAGACAGGCTGCTGTTATACTTATGTCTTGCTCAACCACTGACCTCAGTTCAGCCTTTTCAGTGCACAGCTAGCCGTAAACAAGGCTGTCTAAGGCTATAAACAGAGCCTGTCTCTCTCTGTGACTCGTAGTGAATGTGGCATGTTGGATGTTTCTATAGTCCTTTAGTTATAGTTTTAAGTTAAGTTTATGCTATTTAGTTAAGCTTTTAGAGCCACAATCTTTAGTTTCTCTTCGGTTTTTGGTTGAAGACTTTTTTGCTTTTGTTTTGTATATCCGAATTTCTCCATTTCCATGTGCTTGTTTGCCCGGTATCACATCTTCCATATTGTAATCACTGTGTATTGTGTCGTCTCGTTGTTGTTGTCTGTGTTGACTGTTCGGTATGTGTCTTATCCATTCATCTCATACCACAGAGCACAAAAGCCATTTTTACTGTAAAGCTTTCACACAGTAGGGCTGGTCCTGTACACAGAAGATTGGAATGGTTTTTGTTGCTAAAAAATGCAAACGGCACATTTTCATGCAATGGCTAACATTTTTTTGTTGGTTTGTTTATTTAGAGACTCAATGAATTCAATGAAAAAATAGTGTTTCGTTGCCTTAAGATTGTGTATTATGTGCTAGTGCACATTAAAAACATTTTAAATGTAGTCCTTCTCTTTTGAGAACATAGACCAAAATATTGATGACTCACTCTGCACTACACAGATTCTGTCCAATTAAATGCTATTTATAATGAGAATGTCCCTCCCCCTGGTACCACTGACTAGTAAGTAACAAATAATGTTTTTTTTTGTTTAGATCCTGCCCCAAACATTCTGTTTGTTTAAAAAATACATAAACAAAGGAAAAATACTGCAAATGTCAAGTGATTTCATTGGGTCATTATGAATGTTTTGAAAGTTTTTTTCTGTTTATTTTTTACTTTCGTTGGAGATTAATAACCAGTGTTTTTAATGTTAATGAATTGGTGGTCTGTGAAGCAAAATATTTAACTTCATTAAGTTTTACTTGAATTTTTCCTCCACTGTGGCTGTAGGTGCCTCCATATCATGATATGTACGCTGAACTACATCCCACACTGAAGCTTAATGAGATTGAGACGAGTGTGAGTCATTTATTCTCTTCAAGAACATCATTTGTAAAATGGGATCATTTTCAGCCACAGATTGGTGACTTAATTTTTTTATTCATACAGAAACTTCTTGATCGTCTGTGTGAACAGAATCGACTAGTGAAAGAGCAGGAGGCCGTAGTTCATCGTCTAAGAATGGAAAAAGTATGTAAACCTCCTATAGCTCCTATAGAGCTCCTATAGATCCTACCTACAAATATTCTGCATACTGACTGAATGTTTCCTGCAATTTCCAGGACAGCCTAGAGGGGGTGCTGGTGGCCACACATCAGGAGATGGAGCTGTACAGAAACCAGCCACAGGCCATGGAGAAACTTCAGATGAAGAAGGAGAGTCTACAAAACAAACTGATCAACATCAGAGGAGAACTGTCTCAGGCTTCCAGTGTAAGAGAACCAATCACATATATTCATGGTTCATTAAATCTACTGATTGGCAGATATTCAGTACAAATTTAAAAGTACGTTGTGAATGTCTTTGCATGTGAAAAAGCTTTAAGAGGAAATCATGGATGTTTCTTTATCTACACAGGCTTTGACCACCACTCGAATTGAGTTTGATGCTCTGGAGGATGAAGTGAATGCTATTCATGGTGACTTATGGGAACAGCTGAATGCTGGAGGGCAGGTATGTCATTTCTGCTGTCATCATCATAATCATCATTAGTTACCAGGAAACCATGAACTTAATGAATTCTGCCATTCTTTCATTTTGACCAATCAATTATTCATGAGCGCGTTCTGTTGACCTCCACAAAAATGAACTGACTTTATATGATTAATTTACCCTCTGTAATATTAATTCCAAAAAATAAAGCTAAAAACTAAACCTTGAGCTATGGTGTGAGCGTTACTGTCCTCATACTAAAAAAAATGAACCAGCTGACCTTTATGAGAGCGAAATAATTAAAATATTAATTTAGAAACAAATTCCTGAAGCCATTATGTATTCATTTGTTAGAAATGTAATGAAAACTGCTCGTATTAGTTTGAAGGGAATATGCAGTCAATAATTGAATAAAATCTTTCATTATTTAATAAGGACCAATATTCATGTTTCTAATGGTTCCGACAGGCCTGTTTAATAATGCATGACTTCTGTGTGTCAGTGAACAGCTTGTCTGACAGAACTCTTTGCTCTGGTCTCCTCAGAGTGAGCTGGTACACAGGCACATTCAGAAGGAGTTCTGGAGGGTCCAGGACGTCCTGGAGGGGCTGCACAAAAACAACCCGTCCCGCGGCACAGACACGGCCAAGCACAGAGGTCAGAGGCGTGAACGTGCTCTCTTCATACTGCACACAGCTCTCAAAGTATCAGTGTCAGAGACAGAGAGCATTCTAAATTGTTACAGTATTACAGTTCTATATTACAGTAAAGTATTACGGTAAAACATTAGGATGCTGAAATGTATTGATCAGGCAATAACTGGAAATTTGCAGATTCTTAGTCATATACTCTCTCTCTCTCTCTCTCTCTCTCTCTCTCTCTC